>VIAB01004510.1:14463-25591 GCA_009801035.1 Oophaga pumilio | reverse complement strand
ATATATATATATATACTGCAACCAACCCAAGGACTTACGGAGACCACCAGCTGGCATATGGAGGCTCACAGGGCAGGCAATGCTTCCTGGACAAAATGTATGCAAATTAACTCTTCCACCCCATCTAGAATTTGCATAAAATGTGATATCATGAATGACAATCGCCCACATATAATATATATAATGTAAAACCCCACACACAGTAGATAGCTTTCAGCCGAATGGCGGTTTAGCCGATCGCTCAGCTGGCAGTTATCTAATGTGGCTCTACTATACACAGAAGTGCCCACTCTTACAAGCGCTTCGTGTGTTCTCTATGAGACAGCTGCTGTCAGACATCTCTGGTGCCAGGTTATCATTTACAGGTCAAAAAGATCAAGAGGATCGGCAGTCCGAAATCGGACATGCCAGATCCTTATCATAGAGAGGCCATATATATTTTGTATGGACTAGGTAAAAACTACCTTGCATAGAAAAAATAAAGGAAAACATTTGTTCAGGCTGTGGAAACCCTTTATTAACACTCTAAGGCCTTCTTGACACATCCGTTTTTTATGTCCGTATGCGGTCCGTTTTTAAAGGATGGCAAATACGGACATACTTACACCCCATTGTATTCAATGGTAGTGCGCACGTCAGGTTTTTCACACAGACCGTGTGTCCATGTGAAGCCCTAACCCACAGACATGTCAGTTTTTTTTGCGCAGCACGAACAAAATGCGTGCTGCACACGTGCACACTGATGACATACGGATGACATATGGATGACATCCGTCACCGCCGGTAGTTGAGGCTACGTTCCGATACTTCACTGTGAGCGGCCCGATGAACTGTAGTGACTTCAAGGAAATTACCGCTAGCACCTTGAGGATTTTCTGTCTGTTTAGCCTTTGCTGGTTTGAATTTATAGTAGGACCCTACATCATTTTTCCCTGAGGACCCCATAAATTCACCAGGACAGACAAAGCAAACAGCTGTTAGCTGTTATTATTGTAATAGCCTGGGAACCTTATGGGAA
This sequence comes from Oophaga pumilio, assembly GCA_009801035.1. Taxonomy (NCBI): domain Eukaryota; kingdom Metazoa; phylum Chordata; class Amphibia; order Anura; family Dendrobatidae; genus Oophaga; species Oophaga pumilio. The sequence goes on along the minus strand of VIAB01004510.1, from coordinate 24,573 downwards.
TTGTCCCTTATCCCAGGTTATTTAAATCAGCCTCCAGCTGTGGGCTTTCCCTCTGCTGGTTATGAAAAAATGCGCAGGAGCCCATGCCATTTTTTTTTAATTTAATTCTTTATTTGACACAGGAGGTACTCAGCTGCTGCTGAATATAACTTCCATCATTGTCTCGTGGTCGCGCTGAGATCAGCGCGAGCAGGAGACAACGATGAGAGCTACCTTCAGTAGCCAGCCGGCGCGAGTGAACAGCGCGAACTGTACCGCTTGTTCCCAGGCACAGGAACAACTTTATTGACTGTCTATCTTTAGTCCATAGCAAGAGTTTTTTGGAAACAAATATTATGTTTCCAGAAGCTTGGAAGATCCATGCATCTTTCCCTCCTTCACCCGTCTCTTCTCTTTAAACAGTAAATTCTCATTTACACCCTGGTTCCTCTTAGGACTTTTAATTGCAAATTCCCCTAGAGAACTATCCTCTTCTACAAACCTAATGTACTACTTCTCTTGAAAACTACAATGACAGTACATGTTTTAAGATTACTGAAAAATTGTTCTGTAATCCACACAATATGAAAAAAAAATTCACCTGTGTCCTAATTCATGAGTGACAGTAAAGGCCGCTGGCAGACCCGTGTCTTCATTTATGTTACAACTGCGGTGTGGTTGGCACATTCCAGACACATGAGAAAGACCTAGAGTTTCACATGGACGATTCATAGCGGCACAGATGTCTTTTCTAAAATAAAATAAAAAGTAGGTAATATCATGTAGGTATATATAAAGGTACATGGGTCTAAGTATGGCCTGCTGTTTGTCTTTTGTTAGATGTGCTGTATGGTAATCTATTTGTACAAAGTGGGCATTATACTAATGGTAGATGTAATGTGTCAATAAGACGCCATGGAAAGTAGAATAATGTGGTCTTGGTGATCTTTCAGTATTTAATGACCTGGTTAGAAGAACGGCAACATCATGATGTAACGGATGATCTTCACTTTTCATGTTCATGCCCTTCTGCCATTTGCAAAAGCTACGCAGAGAGTTGTCAGCATGATGTGAAACCTTCAGATCCTCCTTAGAAATGAGAAGACCATGACATATTAAAAACTAGATGACCAGACAACTTCTACCTTGCCACCCCTTCTTTACTTAGACATTCTACAAGTCTCTCTATGTACTTTCTTTAGATATTGCACAACCGGATATCATCACATTCCCTTAATCATATCATGTTTTACCGTTCGTCCAATGCGTTCTTGCAGCTAATCGACTACTCTAAACTTTTTACCTCCTTCATTATGTTGTTCCATAGCCCCAAAGAAGGTTGCATGTCAATGGGCTGCCTCTCCACGTTACCTCATCTCTCTCCAGTAGGATCAGTCGTACAACAACAATGTTTATCCTGTTCCCAATACTAGCATCGTGGAAAAGCCCAGCTACCTATTAAAAAGAAATCAGTCAAGGTATATACAGTACATTGAAGATATGAAATGAGCATGCTCTAGAAATGATGACAGTGGATGCCGAGGCTGAGATTCAGACACAGTTAACCCTCTTTGTGATGACCACTCCAAAGGTGCACACAAACTTATTTTGAGACCAAAATGCATAGTTGATGCTCGAACCAAAATCTATCACGCAAAATTTGGCTAAAGGAGTAATCTTCTCAAAAAGGTGGACTTTTGGAGAAGTTTCATTGCATATTGCAAAAGTAATATGAACAAATATCCATTTATCCTCACCATATTCATAATGGTCAGTACGTAATTTTCTACATTGTTTTTTCCATGATATTCCACCATCTTGGAGTCAGCAACAACCAAGGTTTCCACCCACTTTTCCTTGCTAATAGATCGTCGAGATATAAGTCGCTCTCTTCTTTCTCGTGCCTTTGACTGTTCCCAGCGCTCCCGTCTCCTCTCCCACTTATCATGGGAGTCTGGATACTCTATCAAACCACAGATTGTAGATCGGTGTTCAGCACTCTCGTCAAAACAGTAAGTGTCACATCAATATATAATAAAAGTCAGGGTCGGACTTTGAAGAAGTCTTACCCTTAACACCGCAGCTGTTGTATCCTGACTCCCATCCTTCAGCCAAGTGACGTCGGTAGATCCGATGAGGTATTCCTTTTGCCAAAGAGGGCACTTCTGTTGTCACTGGTTCTATCAGGAAATCCTCGTGTTCCAACTGGAAGACACCTCTCTTGTGGAAAATGAAAACATGAAGGAAAAAAAGAAAACCAGAATGTTAAGTGGCCAATTAAACAATTTTCTTGGTCATTTTGGTAAAGGGTAATCTAAGTGTAAGAGAATAACCTGGGGGGCAAAGATGGATCTCTACGCCTGATGATTGGCAAGACAACACAAACAGATGTTTAAATGTGTCAGCACAGAACACCTGGCATTTTAGTCAGACCTGAAACACTTTGTCTGACCTTGAACACCTGGGATTAGACATCCCTCACACATGTCAGACTCTGCACACCTGGGAAACCATCATCAGACAAACCAAATCCCATTCCTTCTGAAAGATAACTAACAATGAGACGCTATGTAAGATGCGACTGCAAGAATTATAGATTCTACTAATCCATTCTAAAAATGTATGGAAAAAAGAAGGAAAAATGTCTTAGTGCCCACAGACAGCAATGAATGCAATGGTTCTCCACTTACCAGACCACTGCAGATACTGATAGCAGCATTTCCTACGTGATGGTGGTGGGTCTGTACTTCACCCTGCATATGGCATAAGCTGGAGGGTCGACTGCTAATTTTTGACTCACGGATGCCTCCATTACGCCACTCACTTACAAAGCCAGGGGTTAGCAGCTGGTGGTTCTGACTGAGATTGAAGGTCAACTCAACTCCTTTGTACTTAATCCCATAGTAGGTTGAGGAAGTAGTCATTGAAGAAAGTCCCCTCTTCTGTAAATTATGGGGAGTTAGGTCATAGGTTAGGAAAATACCATGTTCATCTACTCGTGCAGGATGAACAATGTCTGCATCCAGGGAAAAGCTGAGAGGAACATCTGGGAAGACAAAAGTTGAGTTGGTCATCATACTCATATTCAGATTTTATTCAATGCCCATTTTTATTAGAAAAGTGTGTATGGTGGTTAAAACAAGGTCACCATACTGTACATATTCACTAAAGGGGGACTAAAGATGGCATGTATTACTAAGGAGGTGAATGTGTAAAGATGTTCTCTTGGAATTACATATTATGCACTTCCTCTATATCACGTTTATTGCGATCAATACCATCTGGCTCTCATTCGAGGTAACTAGAGCAAAATGCTATCTCTTGTCGTGTTTTTGGATATTGATTACTATTCTGATAAATGAGGGAATAGCCATTAACCAGAAAAAAAAATTATCTTAAAGGGAACTTGTCAGCAGGTTGGCTGCTATAAGATGTGGCCACCTCGTTTCAGGGCTTATCTACAGCATTCTATGATGCTGTAGATAAGCCCCCGATCCGATCTGAAAGATAAGAAAAATAAGTTTTATTATACTCACCCGGGGGGCGGTCCGGTCCGATGGGTGTCACAGGTCCGGGTCCGGCGCCTCCCATCTTCTTGCGATGCCGCCCTCCTGCTTGCTTCATGGCTCCCCCGCATCGTGCTCCTGCGCAGGCGTACTTCTCTGACCTGTTGAGGGCAGAGCAAAGTACTGCAGTGCACAGGCGCGGGTCGCTCTGACCTTTCCAGGTGAGTATAATAAAACTTATTTTTCTTATCTTGCAGGTCGGATTGGGAGCTTGTCTACAGTATTATAGAATGCTGTAGATAATCCCTGAAAGGCGGTGGCCGCATCTTATAGCGGCCAAAATAGCTGACAGGTTTGCTTTAATTATCGTTACTACTATAACAAAATGTAAAGGGCTGCCTGGTCACTTAAAGGTAATCTGTCACCAGGTTTCTCACATTTCCAACACTGTCCCCATCTATGCCCAACCTGCACAAACCCCTTATTCTGCTAATAACCCAATGCTGAGCCGCTGTTGCCATATGTGTCCCTATTACTGCCCCTACTGTGTGGTTCTGTGCGCCCTCTAAATGGTAAAACTCTAGAATATAGTAATACCCTGTGCAAGTGTCCTAGAAAACAGTACCCACATTTTGTCCCCTAGAAAGTAATAATGCCTTCTGTGTGCCAGTCAAAATAACCACAGTGCCCCTATAACGATAAGTTCCCACTTAACATTTAATAATTTTCCGAGTCTCCCCTTTTCACAATTCATGTTCCCCTCTACATTACACAGTATACTGACCCCTTAGTAGACCCCAAACTATTCAACGGCTCCAACACTGTATGGTGCCCCCCCACTGTAATCCCCACACTGTAGGATGGCCCCCTCACTGTACGATGGCCCCCTAAATAGCCTGCATATAGTTTAATTCACCCCATAGTCCTCCATATGGTATACTGCCTTCCCCATAGACCTGCATATAGTATAATGCACAACCCATAGGCCTCCATATAGTATAATGCGCTCCCCATAGGTCTCCATATAGTGTAATCCACTCCCAATAGACTTCTATACAGTATAAGCCTGCATATAGTTTAATGCACCCCATAGTCCTCCATATAGTATACTGCCTTCCCCATAGACCTCCATACAGTATAATGTATTCCCCATAGGCCTCCATACAGTACAATGCACTCCCCATAGGACTCCATACAGTACAATGCACTCCCCATAGGACTCCATATAGTATAATACACTTCCCATAGGCCTCTATATAGTATAATGCATTTCTCATAGGTCTCTATATAGTATAATGCACTCCTCATAGGCCTCCATATAGTATAATGCACTCACACACGTTGGCCTCTATATAGTATAATGCACTTCCCATAGGCCTCTGTACAGTATAATGCACTCCCCACAGCCCTCTATATAGTATAATGTACTCCTCATAGGCCTCCATATAGTATAATGCACTCCCCATAGGCCTCCATATAGTATAACACACTCCCCATAGGCCTCTGTACAGTATAATGCACTCCCCACAGGCCTCTATATAATATAATGCACTCCCCATAGGCTTCCACATAGTATAATGCACTCCCCTTAGACCTTTGCACAGAATAATGCACTCCCCACAGGCCTCTATATAGTATAATGCACTCCTCATAGGCCTCCATACAGTATAATGCACTCCCCATAGGCCTTTATATAGTATAATGCACTCCCTATAGGCCTCCATACAGTATAATGAACTCCCCATAAAAAAAGAAATACAATACTCACCAGTCACCTCTCCTCATTCCTCCGCTGCTCCAAGAGCCTGCTCATCACAGCACAGCGGGCACCGTGTACTGACGTCATTGCGCCTGCTGTGTGTCATTGATGTCAGATGCAGAGGGGGAATGATGGCAGAAGGAGCATGTTGCTCCCTGTCTCATCATTGTTTAACTGTGTCGACATCCAGTCGATACAGTTGGACTTGCGATGACAGGTGGGGGCCCTCCTGCTCAAGTGCCCAATAGCGGCCAGGTGGAAGTGCAGGGAGATTGAGTCTCCCTGCTCTGCCGCAGAGTGTAACTGTATGGTGCGCTGCGGACGCTGGTGCAGTTACAGTAGCATAGCTCTGGGTGGGCCCCTCAGAGCGTGGCACTTGGGGTGACTGCCCCCCTCTGCTCACCCGGTAGCTAAACTACTGATTATGGAATTATTTTTTCAAGGCGCAATGTATTTTATCCTAGTAGAAAATTCAGACTGACATGTTTAGCACTTTTTTAATCGGACTGAACTCGGATGTCATCTGAGTACGGTCCGATGTTTTCCACGGACTCATAGATATGAATGACTGAGTGCCATCCGATATCGGAGACAGCTCGTGCATGCTACGATTTTTCCGATTCGGTTGGAGGAATATTCGACATGTGCACTGCCTCATTGAATAACATGTGGACGAGTGCGATCTATCAAATAACAGATAGCTGTCTTCTGATTATTACGGTCTTGTGTATGAGCCCTTATTGCGGGATACCAAACAAGTCAAGCAAATAAAATCAAAATTGTTAATCCAACTTGATTTATTTTTCCACCAGACATCATACTCTGGGACTGCATTTTGTACATTTCATCAAAGTAAGCGTTGAAAAACTAAACATTTAACATCTTTGATTACATGTAGATTAAGGAGGACCAAAGTTGAGTAGGACAGTGTACAATGAGATGAAAAATAGAGAACTCAAAACCTGAAATACAGAAATCATTCTTCCTCCTAATTCTCGCCTTCAGGATTTAGAAATATTGGTAAATCTTTCTAGACGGATCTGTTCCATCACCATTTTTTAAAAACTAATTCTCATGCTCATTATTAATAGATCAGAATCACCTATTCCGTATATCTTGTGTATCACTTATACTTTTTTTTTAAATTCTAAAACAATTCTAAGTAGCTTACATGTTTCACAATAGTGAAATTCATTCATTCTGTAACTGCAGAGTGCTGGAGCATAGGATATGTGTATATGTCTGTTTAAGATCCTCATCTCTTGACCAGATTGAAGACTGGTTACAAAGCTCTTCTCTTCCTCTGGAGGACCTGTCCTATCTTGCATTACACAGACAACCCATTACTTTAAATAGGCATTGTATAATGTATAATGCTTAATTTCTTCTATGGAGACGCCGCTAGAGAACTGAAACTTCACTGCCTGGTTCCTTCACGGATAAGAATTGATCACTGGTGGTCGCAGCAAAGGGTCACTTTGCAGTTAGCAAATTGTCAAACAGAATGTCCAAACCAAAGAAACACTTTAACAATCCATAACATTACAGTGAACGTTAGCTAAGTATCTCACCAATGTATCTAATCACATCTGGCCCTACAGAAGAATGTCCCACATCCATAGCTTCCTTGACCCAACAGTGAAACTTTGGAAGCACCTAGAATAGGGTTAACGGCAATATCGCTTATATTTTTAGTTTTTGAGTTGATAGGATAGTGGATATCATTTTCGCACTATTTGTGCTCCAAAAGCTAATTAATGATTGCGTCACCGAAAAACAAAAGTCCTCAAGGAACAATAGCCCAGCTGCTACTCTACAAGGCACTAAGAGTGAATGGTGGTCTGATCTTTGCTCGCGTAGAGTAAATGTAGGAACTTTAGAAGGCGCTAGTACAATATTTATTCATCTTGGCACTAAGAAGTTTTTCTGTGTTCTCATTGGGATTGTTGAAAACTATTTTCTATGACTCATGACAAGAGGAGATTACTGGGGCTTCCTCGCTTTATGGAACGTCCGTCCTGTGGCTGTGGTGATCTCAGCCAGGATTCACAGCTACCGTTATTTGCATATTATGAACTACATCGTTTTTTTCCTACAAAAAATACCAAGATCTTCTTTTCTCAATTTTTCTCAAGAGAAGATGTGTAAAAAGAAGCAGCCTAAAATCTTTTGTAGTCTGCATGTTCCCATCTCTGGGATCCTGGAGGACTTCAATGTCGGGTCTTCCCTTCCCCCTCTAGCACTAATTAGCACTCCAGTGTCCCCCACAATCCATGTCCTATGTGCAGCTGCCTCACAGCTGGCCTGAGGAAAACCAGCTGACTGGCTACGTCTATGACCCACGTGTGGACTATCAGGCTGCAACAACAAGGAAAAGGCATCATACATAACCACTGCGCCAAAGGGAATCTGTCAGAACGATCCACCCGCCAAACGGTTTATATGGCCATGTTGCTTTCTGCAAGGTAATGTCATCCATAGCTTTACTGATGGAATCTGTTGCTCCCTAACTGAAAAATAAAAAAAAATAGTATTAAATCACATGAAATTAAGTATACTAAGGGTAAGATCACACTAGGAATTTTTTCAGCAGGTTTTGCTTACTTTTTCTTGTTTTTTTTTTGCTGTTTTTTGTGCGCTTTTGGCATGCTAGATTTGTCTCTTGTGCATGCTGATAAAGCTTAGTGCAACAAAAAAAAACAGTCCTATTCTACAGAATCAGGTTTTGGCACAAAAACGCTGCACTACCTGATACCTGTGTTTTTGCTGTGGATTTTCAGCGTTTTTTCATGTCAATGGGTGAAAAACGATGCAAAAAAAACATGAAAGTAGTGACATGCTCTAATGTGCAAGAAAACATGCAAAGCACAAAATACTGATGACAAAAAAACAAGCTGGGGGAATGAGATTTCTGAACACACATAGACTTCGCTGATACTGTTAAACGCAGCTGAAAATTTGCATACAAAAATGTTATGTTTCGGTAGCTGAGGAGTGCAGGTAAAAAAGGCAATACACCAGAGCAGTTGGAAACTATGAGATTGCAGTACCCTGACTAACCACCACAACTAGAGGCAGCCGTGGAGCGTTCCTACGTTGGTCCTAGACGCCTCGTCACAGCCTGAGAAACTAACTACACCTAAAGATAGAAAGAGGAAAGCTATCTGCCCCGGAGCAGATCCCCAAAGAACATAGAAAGCCCCCAAACATGTAATGGCGGTTAGACAAGAAGAAATACTGACAAAGACAGAAAATAGTATGAGCAAACGTTGGGGCCCAAACTACCTAAATAGAAAAGGATAGGAAGGGCACTTACTGCAATCCCAAAAAACCCTGAAAAGCACCAACTCTACTAATTTCAAAAACACCTGAGATCACACGACCTCTACCACCTAAATTAGTTCTCTGGTGTAACAAAATCAAAACAGGACCCTGAAGGCCCCCACAGAAGTGCAGGACAAAATGCAAAAATCAAGCACAAAAACAAAAATAAGAAAATGTCTTATCTGTTAGCAGGAGATGCAGACACAACACAGCAGGCTACAAAGGAAACAGGAATCAAGGATTGAGACCAGAACAATTGATCACCGGCAACCCTGATGGGAAGGCGACTCCCTTATATAAGACCAGTCAGAACACCTGATTCCCAATCCTCACAATCTTCACTGGACAGTCCAGTACCGCTTGTAACCACCAGAGGGAGCCTCTGCTCAGAACTCATTTCAAGTCCATTCACAACACAAAAATTGCTGAAAAACCGTCTAGCGTGAACTTACCCTAAATATAAGAATTAAGTGCTCTGGGAGTGTCAAAGCACTTCCCGAACCAAAGCCTCCCTTGCTCTATTTCCCACTAATCCCTATATTTTCTGCTTAACTAATACCTCACTGACTGTGTAGTCAGGCCAGTGAGCTGTCAGTCAAGCAGAGGAAGGTGGGGTTGGGCTGGAATAGAGCCTAGGAGGCAGAGGCTTGGCAAGTGCTTTAACAATCCTAGAGCACTTAAAGCTCCTGTACATATGATTTACAACAGTATTTGTTCAGTCTGGGAGCAATAGAGTGCAAGTAAAGGTATAGATCACATTATCTTTCAGAGAACCATAGATAGTTTGGAGGAGGGAGCAAGGGTGCAACTAGAATTCACAGGACCCTTAGCAAAATGAAATCTGTCTCGACCACCAAGTGGCGAGCGACTGAAAAAGCAGCATGAGACTGGGTTCACACGAGCGTGTGCAAAATCTCTTATTTACATTAAAAAAATGACGATGGTCATCCGTATGCTATCTGTGTGTCCGTTACCGTCTGTACCGCACGTGTTTTTACAGATACATTACAAATACAAAGATTGGAAACTGTATTTGTCTGTTATTATTTATTACATTTCTCATGAAAAAATCGGATGTCATATGGGTGAAAAAATAATATTTTTTTTCTGGATGTAAAATATATGATTTTGCATCCGCTTGTATGAACTCGACATAAACCTTGAGGCTCTAAAGCCGCAGCTGCAGCTATGGCCGTATGACCCCCATGTAGTTATGGGGTCCGCGATCTAAATACATGAGTAAACTCTATTTTCTATACTGTGCACAACGTATATGGCGGAAATATCACTACTATTGGGAATAAAGGGTGAAACTTCTAAGATGTCCACAGAAACATGTGCTGGTTAAATGACAATTTCTACTAACATGAATTGAAGTGTGTAACATTCCTGCCAGTAGAAACTGATTGCCGTATGGTATCGGAGGGCTAGCTGGCCCCTACCGGGACTAGCCATGTACACAGAGACAGCTGGAGCCGGGTTTGTACCTAGAGTCGGCTGTATAGAACAGGGGTCTCAAACTCAATTTACCCGGGGGCCGCT
>VIAB01004509.1:39169-57318 GCA_009801035.1 Oophaga pumilio | reverse complement strand
TGTGGAGAACTGTTATATTCTGCTTTGCTAATGATTTCTTCTAGGCTCGGGGGCATGCGGTGCCTGGAAGTAATCCCTTCCTCCTGTCATCATAAACAATACTACCCACATCCCATCAGCATCAGTTACAGCCCCAGAATCCTGTGCCCTGCACTCCCTTAGAAATACATACCTCATCCTCCCTTCTGTGGGCACTGCATTCAGGGATCTTTTTCACCGGCGCTGTTGACTTCCGCTTCAGTGATCTTTGGTGTGCGCCCTGATAACGTGCTCTCCCCACTTCCTTCCTGTGTAGTCATCGCTATGTACATATGGTTCCTAGTGATGACCATGCAGCGAGTGAGTGGGGAGAGCATCTTATTGGGGCACACACCACAGGTCACAGTGACTCACCAGCACTGAAGATCCCTGAATATACTGCCCACAGAAGAGAGGATAAGATGTATTTCGGAGGGAGTGCAGTGCGCAGGATTCTGGGGCCATAACTAACGCTGATGGGAGGAGGGTAGTATTGTAAAGAGGAAATTAGGGAGGGATTTCTTCAAGGCACCGCATGCCTTGGAGCCTAGAAGAAATTATTAGCATAAAGACAGAAAGTAACATTTCTCCACAACAAGACCTTTAATATGAGGCATACAAGTAGGACCAGTGTAACACTTCTATTACCTGTATGCCCATATTAATTGGTTATACACGTCCTGAGGGGGTGACAGATTCCCTCTAAGTAGTTTGTTGTTTTTTTTTAATGTTTTTTGCACAAAAAAATCATGTAAGATAAAAACTTATTTTTGGGTCACCATATTCTGAGACTCATAACCCTTATTGTTCTGTAAAACTATGTGAGGACTTATCTTTCGGTAGATCACTGCAGTTTTTTTGGGGGGTGGGGGGAATGAAAATCAAGAAAATCTATTTTTTTTACATACAAGTGCTTCTCACTAAATTAGATATCATCACAAAGTTAATTTATTTTAGTTCTTCAATACAAAAAGTGAAACTCATATTATATAGAGTCATTACAGAGTGATCTATTTCAAGTGATTATTTCTGTTAATGTTGATGGTTATGGCTTACAGCTAGTGAAAAGTCATTATCTCAGTAAATTAGAATACTTTATAACACCAGCTTGAAATATGATTTTAAAATCTGAAATGTTAGCCTACTGAAATGTATGTTCAGTAAATGCACTCAATACTTGGTCGGGGCTCCTTTTGCATCATTTCCTGCATCAATGTGGCGTGGCATGGAGGTGATCAGCCTGTGGAACTGCTGAGGTGTTATGGAAGCCCAGGTTGCTTTGATAGCAGCCTTCAGCTCATCTGCATTGTTGGGTCTGGTGTCACTCATCTTCCTCTTGACAATACCCCATAGATTATGGGGTTAAGGTCAAGCGAGGTTGCTGGCCAATCAAGCTCAGTGATATTGTTGTTTTTACACCAGATATTTGTACATTTGGCAGTATGGACAGGTGCCAAATCCTGCTGGAGAATGAAATTTCCGTCTCCAATAAGCTTATCGGCAGAGGAAAGCCTGAAACGCTCTAAAATTTCCGGGTAGATGGCTGCGTTGACTTTGGTCTTAATAAAACACAGTGGACTTACACCAGCAGATGACATGGCTCCCCAAACCATCACCGATTGTGGAAACTTCACACTAGACCTCAAGCAGCTTGGATTGTGTGCCTCTCCACTCTTCCTCCAGACTCTAGGACCTTGATTTCCAAATGAAATGCAAAATTTACTTTCACCTGAAAGCAACACCTTGGAAAACTGAGAAACAGTCCAGTTCTTTTTCTCCTTGGCCCAGGTAGGATGCTTCTGGCATTGTCTATTGGTTGTGAGTGGCTTGACACAAGGAATGCGACACTTATAGTCCATGTCCTTGATACTTCTGTGTGTGTGTGGTGTCTCTTGAAGCAATGACTCCAGCAGCAGTCCACTCCTTGTGAATCTTCCCCAAATTTTTGAATGACCTTTCATTAACAATCCTTTAAAGGCTGTGGTTATCCCAGTTGCTTGTGCACCTTTTTCTACCACACTTTTTCGTTCCACTCAACTTTCCATTAATATGCTTGAATACAGCACTTTGTGAACAGCCAGCTTCTTTAGCAATGACCTTTTGTGGCTTAGGGCCCCGTCTCACATAGCTAGATCGCTAGCGAGATAGCTGCTGAGTCACAAGTTTTGTGACGCAATAGCGATGTCAGCAGCGATCTCGCTATGTCTGACACGTACCAGCGATCAGGCCCCTGCTGTAAATCGCTGGTCGTGTCAGAAATGCCTGGACTTTTTTTTTTGATCGCTGGTCTCCCGCTGGCCAGCACGCATCGCTGCGTGTGGCAGGCAGGAGACCAGCGATCAGCTGGTAACCAAGGTACACATCGGGTTTCCAGGCGCGGGGCTGTGCCTGGAAACCTGATGTGTACGTTGGATACCAGCGCGCTGCTGCAGGGAAGCTGGTAACCAAGGTACACATCGGGTTTCCAGGCACCGCGCAGCGCCTGGAAACCCGATGTGTACCTTGGTTACCAGCTCCCTGCATCAGCGGGCTGGTATCCAACATACACTGCGGGTTACTAAGCGACGTTACCCGCAGTGTCGCTGTCCTGATTGCTACCTAAGCTGCCTGTTTGACAGCTCAGCAGCGATCATATAGTGACACACCAGCGATCCTGACAAGTTCATATCATTGTTGGGATCGCTGGTGCGTCGCTATGTGAGACGGGGCCCTTACCCTCTTTGTGGAGTATGTCAATGACTGTCTTCTGGATATCTGTCAAGTCAGCAGTCTTCCCCATGATTGTGGAGCCAACTAAAACAGACTAAGTGACCTTTTTAAACTTAGGAAGACTTTGCAGGTGTTTTTTGTTAATTCTAATTTACTAAGATAATTACTTTTGGGTTTTCATTGGCTGTAAGCCATAATCATCAACAATAAAGTGAACCTGTTAGCAGTTTTGGCCAATATGAAGTAAGGCCACTACCTTTCTATAATGCTGTGTATAGGTCCCCAACCGTCATCACTACAGACTCATCACTACAGACTACACAACACAGATTCGCAACATGCTGCCACCACTCATCAACCACATGGGATGATGAGTCCCCAAAATATGTTACTGTCAGACAAGAAAATTCACACACTCACTGAAAGGCTATGGATTCTTTAGTGCATACAAGGATCAAACCTATTAAAGATTTTAAACTGTAATATAAAAATACAGTGCTTAGAAGAAAAGATATAAAAAGTTAAAAATAAAACAAGACAAGTATATGCAAAACAGTTATAAATTAAAAAGGGAGAAATAACAGAAATACCTAAATGTTTCTGTCTACAGTTATCTTCTGTTTCCTTGAGGGAAAGAGAGATGAATTATGGATCACAATCAGCAGACGCTGGTCCCCCCCACGTGAGAACACGTTCCTATTGTGTCACCCATCTTTTATATGCCTGGTCCTTGGTTCATATTTCCAGGATGGCCTGGATTGGACTATTTAAAAATGGCTGTTTGTGACTGAACAGTGAGCTAATTTAGGGGCCAACGCCTTGTATTTCAAATATCCTGTGTCTCTAGCTACCCCCTCCATACAGTATATAGGAAAAATTCAGCTTGGTTATTTGCTAACCCTTTGAAGCTCAGAGTGACCAGGGTGGGGTGTCGGGATTTACATTTTTGCATTCCTAGAAAGAATACCCCTTTGTTAAGAGTTCTTGCAGTACTGATAAATCCAGTTTGTCCTTTTGTCACCTAAATCTATCTATTGCTGTTATATATTCCCCTACAATTATATTTTTTCCTTCACAAATATATTTACCTGTCAGTGTAAGGGCTTGTTCAGTTGAGCATATTATTGGTCCATGTGTAGTCCGTGTATGCAATGTCCTACTATAGACAGTGCAATTTGTGGGCACAAATTGTCCGTTTTCCAGTATGGTCATCTGAACCCGGCCTTAAAGGAAACCTGACAGCAGGATTTACCTCCATAAAGTACTAAGAGTGCTGTATCAACCTCCTATTCACAATTATAACGTAGTCTTCATTACAAATAAGTAGTTTTGTATTTTCTACAAAACTGAAGTTTATCATGCAGGTTTATAAATCAGTTTATCAACTTTCGTCAGATTCTCATCAATTTTCCTCTTTCCACCACGTCCTTGAAGACTCTTTACTGTTGCAAGAGTAGCAAACTTTGGAAATAGTCTTGTTCCCTTTAGACTGTTTGTGCTTGGTGATCATAGCATTACTGGTCTCCTCAAAAAGCTCTCTTACCTTGCCATTGAGAATGAGTAACATGAATAAAAACAATCTTTTTAACCAGCCGATCCCTTTAAGAAGCAAAGCCATCATTCATAAGCTAATAATCATGTGAATCCAAGCAGTTTCACTAAACTCTTTAGTATTTCAGGAGTTATTTTACATAGTATGCTTAATATTCAGGGGTGTCAATATTGTTGACCACAATTGTAGATAAAAAGACTTCTGCATGTTCTCTTTAAATTATTGTGTATTTAGTATGTTTTTATATATGTATATTGCATTTAATGGCATATTCATGTTGCTGAATTTTTGGTTCATATTTATGTCAGACAATTTTAACAATTGTCGAAATCTGGATATTAGTTATTTTTCTATTAAATAATAAAAACAATGTTCTAGTGTAATCTATTCTTTTGATTTTAGCATTTCATGGTTATCGGCCAGTTTTAGTTTATCCCATACACACTAACAATATTTCCACCAGAGGGCGCACTGGGAAAATAAATTTCATACAATAAACCTGTTTGCGAAATTAGACCTTTTTCTTCTTTCAGTTTCCGTGTTGAAGTGTACTGTACATACTCATAGAATATGTACTGTACATATTCATAGAATAGCTAAAAAGTGTTCTGTGCAATTCAGTTCCTTGGAAGGAAATAATTTTTCCATAACTTCATTCATAGAAGACATCAACAATTTATAGTCAGATTTTCGTGAATATAAGACATCGTCAATGTACGCTACGGACAGATGAATTGGGATACCTACACATTGTACTTACACAAACTGACAATATTCTAAATCCATAGGCATTAATACAGAATTGGCAATCTTTTGCAGCTAAAACACACGTCCAGGAAGACTTTTCAAGATTTTGGAGTGTGTCCATATATTTGTTAGCTCATTCATTGTGAAGAGCATTTTTAAGGTATGACGGTGATGTTGAATGATAGGGCCTGGCTTGCTGAGTTTCCTTGAATAGTATCCAAGGGGTAACCTTTGTCCTTGCACAGACTGACATATCAAGCCCGATATACCAAGGTGAGGAGACTTTTAAGCTGCAATGCTCCTCTGGGAAATATGCAAATTGTCTCTTCAGAGAGGAAGAGAACTAGAATTCTAGTGCCACATATGGGAAGTAGCAATCCTAAAAGTCAATATTGATGCTCTTCTCCTCTTCTCACCTTGGCATGTCTGGGTTTACATATGAATCTCCGCAAGAAGATACGTTACCCCATGGATCCTGGTCTATTTTTCCTTGACTAGTTCGACACCAATATTGAATGAGAGGGACAGCCTTGCCATTTTTCCTTGACTAGTATGACATTGATGTTGAATGAGAGGTCCAGCCTTGCTGTTTTTCCTTGACTAGTAAGACACCGATGTTGAATGAGAGGGCTTCGCTTGCTGTTTTTCCTTGACTAGTACGACGCCGTTGTTGAATGAGAGGGCCTCGCTTGCTGTTGTTCCTTGATTAGTATGACACCAATGTTGAATGAGAGGGCCTGCCTTGCTGTTTTTCATTGACTAGTAACAGTAAGACACCCATGTTGGACAAGAGGACCTGCCTTGCTGTTTTTCCTTGATTAGTATGGAACTGATGTTGAATGAGAGGGCCTGCCTTGCTGTTTTTCCTTGACTAGTACGACACCGTTCTTGAATGAGAGGGCCTCGCTTGCTGTTGTTCCTTGACTAGTAAGATACCGATGTTGAACAAGTGGACCTGCCTTGCTGTTTTTCCTTGACTAGTATGGCACTGATGTTGAATGAGAGGGCCTGCCTTGCTGCTTTTCCTTGACTATAGCTACAACTAAGGGGCCAAGATCAACCCCTGAAAAACAACCCTATTGTATTATCCTTCTTCCACCAAACTTTACATTCAGCACACAGAAGTCATGCATGTAATATTCTCCTGTTTGCCTAACCCAGACTTGTCTATCAGACTGCCAGATAGAGAAGCATGATCTTTAATTATACAGAACACGTTTCCACTTCACCTGAGACAAGTGGTGGTGTTTTACATCACTGAGTCTAATGCTTAGCATTGAACTTTTTGATGTAAGACTTTCATGCATCTGCTTGGCATAGAAATCCATGCCATGACGTTCACTGTACAGATGACACATCATGGACTGGCACTTTGTAGATAAGTTGCTGAGGTTCCTAAACACTTCCACTTTTTAATAATATCACCAAAGCTCATATTTAGCATTTAAGAAATTTCAAGAGTTCACTTTCAGGACTCCTTGTTCTTTTTTTACCGTGGAGATAGTTCCTTATGACATTGGCTGTATGTTTGGGGTTGTTGTCCTGGTACAGAAAAAATTTGGAGCTAGTCATATTACTCACTGATGGTATTGCATGATGGATAATTATCTTCCAGTATTTCTCAGCATTCAGGATGCCATTATTTTTTACCAAATCCCCAACTCCATTGCTGAAATGCACACCCAAACTTGCAAGGAACCTCCAACATGCTGCACTGTTGTCTGCAGACACTCATTATTGTACCGCTATCCAGCCCTGCGGTGCACAACCTGCTTTTTGTTCCAGCCAAATATTCCACATTTTCACTAATCAGTTCAGAGCACATACTGCCGTTTTTTTGCATCATAGTTCCTTTGTTTTCATGCATAGCTTGTTGCCATAATAGAAGTATGGTTTTTGGCTGCAATTTTTCAATGAAGACCAATTTTGGCAAGACTTCTATGAACATTCTATTGTTGTAGCTGGATCCAACTGCTACTACTGGCTGCTAATGCTAAGCTGATGTCACTGCTTGACATCTTCCGATTTCGAAGGGAAGCATGATGAATCTTTTATCTGCTTAACTAATTTCCTTGGCTGACCACTGCATCTACGGTAATCAACGTTGCCAATTTCTTGGTGCTTCTTCACAAGAGATTGAACAGTAAACCCAAGAGTGGAATAAACATGGGATGTTATAAAAAAAACAATACTCATCTCACCGCTCACCTGTCCTTCTACCTCTACCGGCCTGCCTTTCAATTCTCTGCGCTTCTTTTCCTTTTCCCTATCTAGCGCATTCTCTTTGTCCATTTCACTTCTACGCCTCAGACGGCACCATGCTGTGACTGGCAAAATGTGAGGTGATGTGCGCCACAACGGCATGGAGCGCATGGACGTCAGAGGCCTTATCGTGTCGTAAATTCCTGGCCTGGGGTAAAGAAGCTGTGCATGACAGGGGAATGACAAAAGAAGAGGCGCAGAGGACTGCATGGCAGCCTGTGGGGGTGGCGGGACAGGTGTGATGTGAGATTTTTAGGTTTTTTTAACTGTTATTATTGGAGTCGTTCAATCTCAATTTTAACATTTAATTCAGGTCAGTGTGCACCATTAGGATTATATCTGATTGTCAGCTCTCCATTCAAGCTGACAATCAGATACAAAAAGACCCTCTACCTCTAGCCAATTAAATAAACTGACGGACATTGGCTAGAATCTAATATATTAATACTCTTTCCCATGATATACTTTTTTAACTGTTTGCCTAGCCCTCTATGGTTCAGCAAATAAGAAGGCAATATTTAGAAGTGAAGGCATGTACAACTGATGTGTCACATTCCGCCCGATCAAAAGTTGGTTTCATATCTAGTGACCAGGAGGGGTCTTGTCCGTAATTGATTTCTCTCCAGCTGTGAGGATCATCTAGGATAATTGGTTTCATATGATCATATAATACAGACGTGTTCTGTCTCAGTAAATATCGGACATCACACTAACCAATGTAATTCCACAGGGCAGTTCGGATGACGATTTGTTCACTCAGACCGATTGTCTGTGAGAGAAAAATCACAGCACACACTATAGCTTGGTTTTTCTATATCAGATGAGACCTGTGCATTCAAGTCAAAGAAAAAACTGGATCCCATATGAAACATCTGTGCTGCATCTGATTGTTATGAATACCTTGTCGTTAGTCCATGTAAAAACAAGATGATTAAATTCACTTTCCTATGTTAATATTTTTTGTAACACGGCAGCTTCTCAATGCTTCAGTAATTGATCATGTACATTTTGAAAATGATAAGCTATATATACATACAGATGTCACATGGAAGTAAAATACAGAGACACGGATGGCACACGGATAACAATACGAATGAAAATCGTCCAATTTTTCATTAATTCGCCTGACTCCAGCCTTGAGAAAACAAATATAAATTTTTATTTGAAGGTTTTTTATTTTTATACAGAAATATGTTATATAGTGCAATTTGATTCCAACAGATATAATACTGACAATGTGTATTTTTTTTCATTGTTGCAATTCACTCATCCATTAAAACACGCAACAAAACATTTTATTGTGAAATGTAGCACTATATAGTTCTATAGAATTCTAATAAGTTCTATTTAAAATATATGTCTATATAAATTCTTCTTCTGCTTCTACTACAATATATAGTTTTATTTTGTATCCATATTACACTTAATTATTTAAGAATACTCCCTTAAATTTTCAATTAATTGAAAGTGTTCTTTTACATCAACATGCTCAAAGAAATTTTCCATCTGGACAACCATTTTTCTAGGAGAATCGGCTGGCGATCAAGTGATTCATCCCAGCATCTCGGGTTTTATAAAATTTCAAAAACATGCAGAAACAAATGACACATCTATATGCTCCCCATGAAATGATACTTTAGCTCAGAAGTAGTTAGTTTACATTATCTTAGCTAGTTATGTGCAGCATGGTTGTTGTCATGCTGCAGAGCTAAGTGAGAAGGATTATCAATATGGGATGAGCAGATCTATGAAAGGTTGGGTTCGACCAAACTTTAGATCAAAGATGAAATGGAGAGTCTCTCTCTCCTCAGCATTCAGCTGAAGTATATTGCGGTGCAGAGACCCATCGGGTCCGTGCGCCGCAATACACACTGCCTGCCAGTCGGAAGCCAGCAGCTGACGTCGGCGTGCACGTGACTGCAGGCGCATGGCAGTGACATCATGCGCTCCCGCTGAAGTCAACTGTTAGATTCAGAAGAGGATGCCTTGCGTTGGGGGAACAGAGGGAAGGTGAGTATTATTGTTTATTTTAATATATATACCAGGATGGGAGGGCCCAGTCCAAATCTTGCACCTGGGCCACTTAGACTATAGTTACAACACTGATTTTATGCCTTACTTTAGGTGCACATTGGTGCATATTAAGCCTCGTTTTCTCTAAGCCATGATCCTTTTATAGACTTTCTGAGGCATAAAAATTGGTTAAAATATATATGTGCCTGCATGCCATTGTATTACAAGGTGTGAGGTAGATACGCAGACAACACAGCTCTGTTATGTATTGACACTGTTTAATGCTTTCTGCTGCCCAGTATGGGAATCATGTCCCCTCCAGAGACAGGGGGGCTGGAATTTGTTTTTGTCTTGAACTTTAGGGAGAGGAGAGATAACCATGTGACTATGGTACAGGATGTCATACAAGTGGGAAATAAACACTAAGAACATGGTCATGTGAGGCATAGGTGTTTCAGCTACAGTTGGTGCGTTGGTAAGTAATAAATTACACTACATCTGTATGGATTGCATACAGTTTGTAGGAAAAACTACTTAATACCACAGGGATGATAACTCTCCTTTTTGTTGTTGGTAACCTTACAAAGCACCTGTAAGAGGAGAATCTATAAATACAATATACTGTGACAAAGTCACTTGCAAGGTGCTGGAGGGGAGATATATTTCACTGAGGCTATTAGCTTCGTAATTTGAAACCCAGAAGTTTACTCCAGCACACTATGTGTTGAGAGGGGTTAATCGGCTATTCTAAGGGCTGGGTTTTTGTGGACAACCATAGAACGGGTTGGAGGTTGTCCACCTTATTTCCACCCCAGGGTGTGGTCTGGGGTTTAAGTAGTCAGCCTCCTGAGGCATTCAGTGTTCAGTGTGTCTAGAGGCTAACTCCAGAGAAGTGTTTGTGTTTTTGCTTACCTGAACCATGTGTTTTTTGATAGCCGTGAGCGGGTGGATCCCTGCTACCACAAGCACTGTGCTTTGTGTTATCACATTGTTTTGTTTTCCTGCTTGTGCCCAAAGGGCTGTGTTTATTTTAACTTCAACATGATTTATGCCGCATATATAATAAACCAGTGAAGATCTTAAAGAGACAGTGTTCCCGTGTCTACGTCTGTGCACAGTTGAGTGAGCTGATCTACCACAGGTGATGTTAAAAGTGCGGGCAGTGTTCCCAGCGAACACATGTGACTGCTTCAAGAAGTACTACAAGTCCTGGGTGAAGGCAGCCACAAGCCAGCAAATGACATCAGGAAAGACCTGGATTAAACATCTGGTACAAGCACAGCAGCACCAGCAACAGTTACAGCAGCAACAAGAGACTAGCAAGCTGCTTTTACAACAGATGCAACAACAGCAGCAGATTCAGATGCTCGCAGAGACGGTTCGTGGAAGGCAGGAAGCCCCTCCCCCAAGTCCAGGTGACGACATATAAGTCAGGAAGGCGGCAAGACAAATGATGCAAAAAATTACCCCGGGGGATGATGTGGAAGCTTTTTTTACTGTTTTTGAGCGGGTAGTGTAAGGGGGTGAAGAGCAAGAACAAATAGAAAGAGGTTACCTCCCTTGCTCCGTGTCCGGAACCATACGGTTGGGCAGCAGGGTTGCCGGGGGGAAGACTGATTGACCTGGACCGACCGTACCATGTGACCGGCAGGAGATGTGGGGGACGGGTCGGGGCGGTGGACCGGAAGTCAGAAGGGTATAAGGCGCAAAAGCAGAACAGAGAGCAGCGTGCGTCGCGGAGAGGGAAGGCGGCATCCTTGCGCTGCAGTAAAGAGGGGACTCTCGGCCAGTGCTCTGACTCAGTAGTACGTGACATAGTGAGTGCTACCTGTGAGTGCGTGAACGCGGAAGCCCCGGTAACTGGGGAAGGCTTCCTGCAGGAAAGTACGGAGACAGTAACCCATAATCGCGGCCCTTACTTTCCCCCGGTGACAGGCCGGAGCCCCTGAGTGTTCCAGAGAGACTTACCAGCTTGCGCATCATCGTTTCTGCGGAGAGATTGTTAGCCTGACACAAAGAGACTCAGAGTAGGAAATACTCAGTACTACAGCGTTCCTTTTGTCTCCCTCTTCGACCCCAGAGTTTTCCCGTTGTTTTCTAAGAATAGTAGAGAGACTTTGGAGACCACAAGTGCCGCTGTTGTCGGTGCCTACACTGGAGAATATGACCTCTTCAATCAAGGTTTCATCGAACTGATAAGTTTCCAGAATACCTTTTTTCTTCTTCTGTTGTTTGGCTGAACTGTTTGTCAATCTTGCTTAGCTTAAGAATACTGTTAAAATTACATTTACTCTGTCAGTTTGATCCCTACTGCTTCTCCCTGCGAGAAGGTACTCTCCCCTGTAAATATACCCTTCAACTGTTGGTCTGTCTCTGGTCCGTCGTAACATTCTTAGCTCCTGCTCAATTCTTACATTATTACAGTAGCAGAGCATGAGAAACTACCGTCAGAGCAGTGGGTGGAGGCGCTGGCCCCCTATCTAACTGGCGAGAATCAAAAGGCTTATTATAAATTGGCTTTACAAGATGCGCAAGAGTATGCCAAATTAAAAACTGAAATTTTTGCATGTGCAGGATTGACTATGTCGGTCAGAGCACAAAGGGTTAATCACTGGCATATTATGGTGACAAATCCCCTTGCTCACAAATGTTTGATTTATTGCATCTTTTGCAGAAGTGGTTGCAGCCGGAGTCATAATGGACAGGTTTATCCACTCCCTTCCAAGGCCAGTGGAGACCTAGGTTGCCCAGGGCGACACCAGAAATGCAGACGACCTGGTTGGCTTAGTAAAAAGGTACCAGGTGGTCGAGCGAGATGTCCCTTAGGAAGCCGAGTGGTGTTGCATCTCCATTCTGGGGTTCCAAGAAAGAGCCTGAATATTAAAACAGAGGTAGTACAGCCACCACTGGGGGAGGGCAAGATCCCAAGGGGTTGCTGAGGAGTTGCCAAAGGATGCAGGTAAAGACTTGATTTGCAGGAGATGTCACGGTCCTGGACATATAGTGCCCGGTGTCCTATGTCCTCTGAACAGATGGACTGTAGCCCAGGGAGACAATGTTCATACTATGCCTATTCTGTCTGCAGTGTGGACTATTAACCCAGTGAGGGTCCGAAGGCATGACCCATGACAATAAATGGGGTGCTGGTGTCAGGACTCTTAGACAGTTTGGTGACCCTGGTAAGGGCCAAACTCCCCCACCAGTTGATCCCAGGGAAACATGTGGGCGTCTGCTGTATCCACAGCAATGCCAAGGACTACCCTGTGGCCAGAGTGACCATAAAATGAACCGTGGCACTGAGTCCAATGAGCTTGGGGTAATAAAAGACTTGCTACACCCAGTGATAATCAGGCGGGACTTTAGCCTATTCTGGTAATTGTGGGAAAAGGTGAAGGTGCCCACTAATTCAGACAGGAATCAGTCCACCCATGAAGAATCTCCATTGCAGTCCTAGGAGGATGAGTTCCCCCTTTGTGTAATTGCTGGCGATGAGGTCAAGACAGTGACCTATGAGAATAAGATTCCTGAGTTGGAGGTTTCTGGGGGGAATTATGGGACTGCCTAAATGCAAGATCTTACATTGAAAGGGGCTTTTGATAATGTGACTGTGATAAATGGAGTTTCTCAAGACCTGGTGGCCGACACCAGGTTTATATATTTTACTTAAAATGAGAAGCTGCTTTATCGGGTCACTAAACCAAGAGGGGAACTGATAGAGCAGTTGTTTGTGCCTGGTCCCTATAGGTGTAGAGTATTAGATCTGGACCATTCTCTTGTCTTGGGTGGGCGTGTAGGAGTAGAAAAAATGCAACAGCAGGTCCTTCAGAGGTTCTATTGGCCTCGGTGTCACTGGGACATTTTTAATTTCTGGTGATCCTGACCTACCTGCTTCCGTATCCCACTTCCGCAGTCCCCTAGCTCCATTGCCCATAATTCAAAGTCCCATTTGACCGGATTGCCATGGACATTGTCAGGCCCTTAGTTAAGTCCGCCAGGAGTCACTAATACATCCTGTTGGTAATGGACCATGCAACACGGTACCCAGAGGCGGTACCACTGAAAAACTCCAAAAGGTAGCATGACATTGATGTGCTTTACTAAGCAAAGTGAAAACATGAAGAGAGCCATTATGTGTAAATCAATGTTCACATTAGCGTCATTATTTCTGTTCATATCATAGTATGACAATTATGGTAAATTTTCCTTGATAAGAATTCTGATGAATAATGAAGAGACCTATTGACCTAAAGTGGGTCTGTCTCACCTTCCTTGGGGGTTTTAGTACTTTAGCCATCAAGTAAGGTAGTGATGTAATGTCATTACAGCAATATGCTGATATCAGTATATTTTTTGTCTTGCTACAATGATAGACACATTGTTACTGCCAGGGTAGAAACATGATGCCATAACGAATGAAAATTTAAAAGGTTATCAATTGATGTTTCCAATCCCATATATTTTCTTCTGTATTATGTCCATGGGTTTTGTCTGAATCCCAAAAAAATGTGATTTAGACAGAAACCCCCAAAATGAACTCTGTTTGTATTGTTTAGATGGGCCTAAGAACATAATATACTCCAGTCTTGTGCAATTATACCCATAATCCTTAATCAAAAAGGCCAAAAGTCACTTCAATAAATATGTCAAAGCACAAAATCAGCATGCCAAATATCATGGAGATTGAAGAAGTGAGGTAAGAGGTTAATATTAAAAAGCAAATTTTTATTGATAATTAATTAAAATAATACCGTATTAAAAAGACAGGGCAATATGGTCTCCAACATGAGTTGAAGAAGTACATCAACATCAAAAATAATACAGTTGATATTCAATAAAGTGCATCCGTGCATCAGAATACCTCCAGACAAGGAAAATTGCTGCCACAACCAAAGTCCACAATGTTGAAAAGGAATGTCCTACAAGGAGGCCAAAAAGACTCACACGGCCATTGCAGAAATTGCTAAATGACCAGACACGGTGCTACAAGCACTCAGAGAGTACGCCTGTTTCACATGTAGGAAAATTAGAAGACTGCAGGTTGCAAATATGAGATGCACTATATACAATGTATGTCTAATCCTCCAAATACAAAGCGATCCAGAGCACAGTAAAAAAAGTGTAAAAGATTTAACCCAACCGAAGAGGAGGGAATTACCTGCGGCTGAAAAAAGGTGGCAAGGGACCACTTATGGAGGGACTGGAGCATGGAGGAGTGAAGTGTTGAGGGTGCTTCTCCCCAGGCCGCACGACAGCGCCGTTTCGCACAAGTGGCTTCTTCCAGGGGCGTTAGACATACATTGTATATAGTGCATCTCATATTTGCAACCTGCAGTCTTCTAATTTTCCTACATGTGAAACAGGCTTACTCTCTGAGTGCTTGTAGGACATTACTTTTCAACATTGTGGACTTTGGTTGTGGCAGCAATTTTCCTTGTCTGGTGGTATTCTGATGCACGGATGCACTTTATTGAATATCAACTGTATTATTTTTGATGTTGATGTACTTCTTCCCCTCATGTTGGAGACCACATTGCCCTGTCTTTTTAATACGGTATTATTTTAATTAATTATCAATAAACATTTGCTTTTTAATATTAACCTCTAACCTCACTTCTTCAATCTCCATGATATTTGGCATGCTGATTTTGTGCTTTGGTCCAGTCTTGTGCAAGTCTGAAAAGACAGACACATTTAGAAAAAAAACACAAACTGAGTCCATTTGAACTCCATTCAGGATGTAGCAGGCACTTGTGGACTCCATCTAAATCCCATTTCTTGGGAAATTCAGACATAAAACCCATATGTAATGCCAAAATGCATTGTGAACAGGGTATATGATTTTATAAACATCACTATGAATAAAAGAGAAAATATATATGTGATTAACTAAAAAGAAATAAAGTTTGTACATTAGGACAGCACTATTGTACACACTGTAATAAAATATACTTCTAAAATATAACGCCAGAAATCATCTAGCTTATAAAGATATATGAAGCCTAACATTTGTAATTCGCATCATCTATCATATATAATCTGCTCAGGGATATCAAGGACAAACACGCCTGGGTCCCTGTAATAGGGAACAGCACACAATTTGCACATATTTCTTGAAGCATACATGTTATGTTGTTGATTTGTTAGTCTTATGCTTTTGCCTATCGTTTTCATATTTCTTTTTATATATCCTTTCCACATTCAGGACAGAGAATGTCATCTCTTTCGGTAAGAAATCCACGACCAACCAAGGAAATAGCACACTTCTTACAATTGAAGCAATCACTGTGCCATTGACGTTCCTCAAATGATATGTATTTCGTTCCTCCAAGCCCTGGTGTTTGAAAGAAATCATAAATATAAAACAATATTACAAAAACTAATACATAATATGCGAATAACTGCAGGAAGATATTATTGTTCATATAAAAGACCAAAGATTTCCCAAGTATTGCAAAATTAACTACATACTGGGAATATCAATATATATACCATGGACGTAGCCTTATAGCATTCCTGTATATTTTTTAAAAGAAACCTGTCAAATTATACATAGGTGTGATCTGCAGACAGGATGGTATAGAGAAGGAGAAGCTGAGCAGAAAGATAAATAGGTTTGTGGGAAAGAATTAGTACAACTTATATTTTATTTATTGTTAACCCTGGTGTTTTCATGTACAGTGGATATAAAAAGTCTACACACCTCTGTTAAAATGGCAGTTTTTTGTCTTCTACAAAAATCATACAAATAATAATCTTTTCAGAACTTTTTCAGCTATAATCTGTACAAATCCATTGAGAAACAAACTAAAGTCATTTTGAAGGGGTTAATAAAAATAGCAAGCTAAAATAATGTGATTGCATAAGTGTGAACACCCTTTTATAACTGGGAATATGGTTGCGTTCACTATTAGCAAATCACATTTAAAGTAACGTTTAATGGTAGTCACTACACAGCCGCTGTCATTAACGGGGATTCTGATTAACCCCATTTAATGTATAGCTCTTAGAATTTTCCTGACGTTTTCTTAGCTGCATTTTACAGCAAAAGCCATGGTCTGTAAACAGCATACAACACAGCAAAGGGATCTCATTGTTGAAAGTTATCAGTCTGAAGTAGGGTACAACAACATTTCCAAGGCATTAGATACATACCTTGTATATCATAGAACACTGTGAATACAGTCATCAAGAAGTGGCTTAAATTTGGTGCAAAATTGACATTACCTAAAACTGGATGTACCTCAAAAATTAATGAAAAGACAAGAAGAAAATTGGTCCAAAAGGCTGCCAAAAGTTCTATAGCAAATTAAAGAATCTGCAGGAATTTCTGACAATTACTGGTTGTGAACTGCATGTGACAATCTCCCTTATTCTTCATAGTTCTGGTGTGTTGGGCGGGGTGGCAAGATGGAAGCCTTTTTATACATAGAAAAACTTCCAAGCCCAACTATATCTTGCCAAAACTTAGATCTGCCAAAAGCATGTGGGAAAATTTGTTGTGGTATGATGAGACCAATATTGAATTTTTTGTCCATAATTCCAAAAGGTAAGTTTGGCGCAAAGCAACACTGCACATCCCCAAAAGAACCCCATCTCCACAGTGAAGCATGGTGGAGGAAGAAATATGCTTTGGGGCTATTTTTTCAGCAGTCATTTTTGCATCAAAATCTTCATGCCCCTGCTAAAAAAAAACTGAACATGAAGAAGATTTTTTTGTTCATAATTTCAAAAGGTATGCTTGGCGCAAAGCCAACAGTGCACATCCCCAAAAGAGCCCCATCTCCACAGTGAAGCATGGTGGAGGCAGAAATATGCTTTTAGTCTATTTTTTTCTGCAATTTTTCATCAAAACCTTCCGGCCTTTGCTAAAAAAAAATTGAACATGAAGAAGTATTTCACTTTTCAGCACAACAATGACCCTATTCGTAACTCCAAATCAATAAAAGAATGGCTTTGTCAGAAGAAGATCAAAGTTTTGGAACGGAAAACGTTTTGAAATTATTCTTGGTATAATTTTTTTTACATGACAAAAGCCTGGCATTTTAACAGGGGTGAGTAGACTTTTCACATCCACTCTATATAAGTTAAGTGGATGGCTCCACTAGTGAGTAACAGCTACCTCTGCATGCACAGTCATGGAGGGAATAAGATCAATCGCTGAATAGGACCCAACACTGGCTCATGTGCATACAAACCTCTGAGATTTCAAGAAATAAAATGTAGGTTTTATTGAAACTTTCCCACAAAAATGTATATAAATCTGATCAGCTTTTCCTGCTCTATAATAGCCTACCATTTTCAATGTGACAGCTTCCATTTGGAGACCTTGTTTGTTGAAAACATTTTTTCCAATATAATTTTAGATTGGATTCACATTTGGAAGAAAACATATCAGTCTAAACATTTTTTTTCTTTTTGCATATACTTCTTTTTTGGCTTGTTAATTCTTCTCATCAATACAAGATTAATGTGAACTAAGAATGTCAGTAGTACGAACTGACATCAGTTATCTCCTTTGAGTATTTTGTGTCATTATCAGGGAAGAGTGGAACTGTGGAAGTTCGGGTTCTGGTACCCAACCCGAATTTTAATCCAAAGTTCAGTTCAGTTACCCGAACTTGAACCAGAATCCGAACCCCATGCAAAAGAATAGGGACCCAGACTTTTGAGCAGGACATTTTTTTCTCTCTATGCAATAGACTTCCCATGGAACTCCAAACATTGCAACAGACTTCCGTGAGTTCCATGCAACAGACTTCCATATTCAGCATTTAGCACCGGACACTAACTGTCCGGTACAAACCCCAGAAAGTCCAAGAACAGGGACATTTTACATGCTTCCCAAAAT
>VIAB01004509.1:24138-37150 GCA_009801035.1 Oophaga pumilio | reverse complement strand
AAATTTAAGATAGGGTTCGCTCATCTTTAGTCATTATGAGACTGTTGTGCACTAAGATTGTTATAGCTGTTGCAGTTAACTGTATCTATTGTGGAAAAAATGTTACATGGCTGTGTATGGGATAGATGAATGCCCACATTATCCCATTCTAGGGTTAATACTTTGCTTTTCAGGTGCTGCTAAAATGTGCTGTCATCTAATTAGTGGGCTTTATTTGTTTTTATTTCAGTTTTTTTGTCATTTTCTAACTTCATCTATGATTAAGAGTCAGCCTGACTCGAAACGCATCAATATTTTTCTATGGCCATGCTATTATTTTAATGAAGTCACAATAGAGATGATTTTTTTTTGCTTTTAATTCTCTTTTCTGGATTGAAAAACTTTTTTTTTATTAATACCTCACAAGCTTTATCAGTGCACAGTGGAGTGGATTGCCCAGGAACCAGATTGAACAACATTCATTTATGTGATGGGGTAAGCTGGATCCATAAACTTTATTATATTATTGCGCCACTCAGGGTGTAGCAGATGGGTGTTGAACCCCAATCAATCAGTATCACTTGACATGACAAACCATTTGAGTGCAGAATTGCTTTAAACTCTTTACTTTTCACTGTTGTATTTTTATGTTTGCCTTGTAGAATACAATGCTTTGAAGTATAAAGGTTGATGTATATTGTTGTGGGAAAAGTTTCAGTAAAACTTGTATATTATTCATAGAAATCCCTGGTATGTATATGAGTCCAGTGGGTGGTCCTATTCAGTGACTGACAGTCTTCCCTGTATGACAGAGCATACAGAAATAGCTGTCAATCACTGAGTAGGACCACCCACTGGACTCCTATATATACAAACAGCCAGGATTCCTATGAATAAAATATAAGTCCCATAAACCTATACATTGCTCCCTTTAATATTCTGTAATGCAATTAATCATCTATATTTCATACATCTCAGTGCTTTTTTAAAGGGTTTTAAAAGAATAGGGTAGATTAGAGTCTGTTTAACACTTGACATTTCCACATATCAGCTGTAATCATCTTGGTATGGTGTGGAATATCACAGCTCAACTCCCATTTAAGGCTGCTACCAGGGCTGATCAAAGCTGATCAGTGAAAGTGCCAGGTGCTGGACCCTCAACGATCTGACAGTGAGCACTTATTATAAAGATAGGTCACCATTCATTGTAAAAGTAGTGGCCAGCGTTTTTAATGTCAGATATAATATACTAACTTTAAAAAAAAAAAAATTATGTATATGTACCACTTATGGGACTGGTGCATCCAGCACATTTCTTGGCATACAAATTGCAGAAGCAATTCAGGCAGTAAGCAAACTCATCCCGGGAAGTGAATCTTTGCCCAGACAATGGTTTCTTGCAGCCCGTACAAATAAAACATTCCTTATGCCAGGGCTGATCCCGATAGGTGACACCTCCTGTTGTGATGGCCTTGAATTAAAAAAAAGAGTTGATATCAGATCTTAGCTTTTGGAATTAAAAGTTTTATTTATCTTGAAGATATGAAATGCTTTAAAAACAATATCTTTAAAGAGTAACTAAACATTAATAAATGTATTTATTTATTTAAGTCCAGAATGTTATGAAACGTTGCAAATGAATTTATTAGGGGATTAGTCTTCATTCCTGTGAGAGAATTGCATGT
The DNA here is from genome assembly GCA_009801035.1 of Oophaga pumilio. NCBI lineage: Eukaryota > Metazoa > Chordata > Amphibia > Anura > Dendrobatidae > Oophaga > Oophaga pumilio. The sequence continues at coordinate 35,486 of VIAB01004509.1, read as the reverse complement.
TAGTGGCTTCCAAACCTCTCCTTTCCCCAAACTGTTTGCGTGCCTTTAGCTGCATTGATGTCAGAATGTAACCATTTGGAGTACAGATGCTGGCAGTGAAAAGGTCAATGCCCGTCCCCTCCTCTGAGTGTTGTGCTTATCCAAACAATCTCATGTAGCAGCTTGTCCCCAGATTTAAAAGGGGTGTCCAGGACTTTTACATTAATGGCCTATCCTAAGGATATGTCATCAATACCTGATAGGTAGGAGTGCGACACCCGAAACTCGGCTGGTCATTTGTTCTCAATGTTCTCAGTTGCAAAGCTATCCAGCACAGCTCCATCAACGGTATAGTGGCTGCGGCCGGGTACTGCACATCCGCCCTCATCCGAATCAATAGGCTCCTGGAGCAACTAATTTGCAGGTGTGCTCTGTGTCGCACCTTCATTAATCAGATATTGATAACCTATCCTAAGTGTAGGCCATTCATGTAAAAGTCCAGGTCAACCCCGTCAAGATTTGTTTACATGAGTAGATAATCGTTTAAATGATGAATAATGTAATCATAACTCATGACTAGTAAACTTTGTCAGACAAGTGTTTATATAGGAAGACAATCGTGAATGAAATGGTTGAATAGTGATCACGACATCAAACATCGTACACTGTGATCACACGAACAGATAATCTGAAGTATAAGCATGTTCAATGCTCAAATCCCAAAAGGGCTCATTTACACTTCAGTTTTTCACGTATGAGTGCTATCGTTTTTTTTCACGGATAGCACTCGTACCTGTGATGGTCCAATTTTTTTACTCGGACCAAGTGGTCGGTGCAAAATCTCAGAGACATGTCGGATGTTGATCTGAGTGTCGGATCAAAATTGTCACTGCAAGTCTATGAGTCTGTGAAAAAATCAGACATCATTCGGATACCATCCATGTGCTGTCTGTTTTTCACTTACTGATAAGAGAAGTGTCACTATCCATTTTTGGATTTGTGGCAGATCTGGTTCCACTCAGTTTAAAACTTTTTTCCTTTTGTACCATTGGGGGTTAATGTCAGTTTTTCCCCGCTGGCAATCTAGTGTAATTGCATTGCTGCTGGGTCAGGTGATGTGGGTGGTGACCACTCCCCCCATCATTTAAAAGGTCACCTGATGCAATAGCTGACTGTTGGTGGTACAGTTCCTTTCTGGAAACCAGACTAGCAGTAGCAGCTCTCTGGTGTCAGCCACGTCTGATGTTTGGAGTCCAGTTGCTGTGTTTTCTGCTGTGTGGCGCTTACCAGCGGTGTTTACAAGCTAAGTGTGGTGTTTTTTGTTACCTTGTCCCTTTTGTGTTTGTCACTTCCCCCTTTATTTATTCTCTGCAGAGGTGAGGCTAGTGCTCCTTGCCGGCCAATGCACTAGCCAGGGCAGTTATAGGTGACAACTAGGGACGAGGTATCCTGACGGCGGCGGGGGGAAAGACCCACATAGGGCGTTAGGGGAGTGAAGGGATAGGCTCAGGTTTGAGCTCAGGTGGTGACCATCCCTCATTCCCTATTGTTAGGGCCCTCCTCTCGCCTTTCCCATCCTCTTGTGAGTGAATTGTGCCATCCACTGACCGACTACCCATTGGGTCGTGTCACACATCGTGACAAGAAGATGGAGAAACTTTATTTTTTCCAAAAACTGATGAAACTCAGATCAAACTCTGATGAAAATCACTAATGAAACTCTGTCCGTTTTTCATGGACATCAAAAAACTGATGTCTGAATGAGGTCTTATGACATTATTTATTTCAATTACATGAATTCACAAAGTATTGTACAAATAACTAAGTTGATACTGTACATAGAAAGTGAAATTGGATTAGTGAAGTGAATATTTTTTGCTAATCACAAACACGTACTCGTTCCAAAGCTCCAAAAGCTACTGAGCTATTTATTGCCTTGAAACAAGTCAACAGCCTCCATTTACATTACACAATGTTCTAAAGTTGAATGAGTTTTTTTTGCTTTCCTACACAATTTCATACACCGTGAACGACACATTACCTTGTTCAACCCAATCACGTTACACAATCATCGTGACTGATGGGTCGTTAGCATTATGATCAATTATTGGCCAGTGTAAATGCAGCTTTTGTGAGACACAGATGCCAAGCTGACTATTTCACTGCCATCATCTGTACTCCTGTTCTCCCAAATAGACTAGGGAAAAGAATGGCTTTGGAAGCCACCGACATACAAAATTTCATAACTTTCTAAGATGGACAAAATTATGAAAAAACTAAAATAAAAGTTTAGCTACTCTTTATATTGTCCTCTCCTATAAAGCTGGTAAAAAAAATCACTTGAGCTTTTACTAAGTCATATGTGTTTCGTTAAACGCCTGTTGACAACAAATGTTACAGCTCCCAGATGCTGTTTCCAAAAATTACTAGATTCCTGAATAGCAGATCTGTCTAGTTCGGCTGTGATTTATTCCCTGCTTTGCCATTCAGGAAATTGGGAAACCTGCATAACAATCCTAATTGCAACCATTACATCTCCCACCCAGCATTCCCAAGAATGGAAATAATAGAGAACTTGGTGAATATATGGAATTTTTATCGGCTTTATATTGGGTATACTAATGTCCTGACTTGCTTGATATCTTTTTAACAGTAATCCAATATTCTTAATTAATTTTATATAATGATCGAGAACTGTCACTCTAGAGCCAAAAGTCGACCATCATTATTTTCTCATGTTCCATCTGAGTAACATTTCTTAAATTAAAGGGAACCTGTCATGTCCCCAAACATTATTATCCTGTAGATATGGGGTTAATCTTCAGGTTAATAGCGTTCTAAAGCACGGCAGTCCGGAAATTAATTTATATGAAATTAATGAAGACTTCATTGATTCGAGATCTCGATCTGCACATGTGCCATTTTTTTTTTAAGAAAAAGACACTATGCAGTACCCTTGTGTGAACAGCACCCTATACAGGCCTTTATTATGCAATTGTATGCTGGGCAGTCGCCCCTCCATGAATGGTAGATGGAGAGTGGCTGTTAATCAAGTATTTTGCACTTGTGTTGCTAACATCTTGCTATATGGGCTAGCTGCACCCTGTAATGCATTTGTTCTGAGATCTGGGCAGGAAAGCAGTGCTGTTTATTTTTCTGCTGTGTAATTTTATTGAACATCAGCCGTGAAATCAAACTGTGCACGCACCACCCATGCCGAAGTGAAATTTCAAATAGGACGCAGGTTACTGAATAAACAGTGACCTGCCATTGAAACCCCAGAGGCAGATGAATGGGCCGGAGCAGGAGGAGAAGACCCTACTCACAGTTCCACCCTTGTGAACTGAAATATCATTAGAAGAAAACTTCAAATACTGATTAAATAAGAACCACAGATCAGATTGATTCACCAAAGGTATCAATTTAATCAGTATGACAACACCATTATGACCATACCTTTACTTTATATTGCTAAATCCTGCTGACAGGTTCTCTTTATGGATTCGTTCACACTACCATATATTCCATCATGTGAGAGAATTGGGCCACTTATGCTAATGACACTGGGATAAAACTCTATCAGAGTTTGATTCGAGTGTTATCTGAGTGTGATCCGAATCTCTTGCATGAAAGAATCATATCACAAGTGAAGGGAAGATGGAGAACATAATTTCTCCATCTTCTTCATTGTCTCTGTGCACGTACATCGGATTTCACTTGGAAGACATCTAAGTGCAGTCTGATGATTTACCACCACCCGTAGACTTGAGTGCGCGTGATCCAAATTTCGAGGCCATTTGCAGTATGCTGCGATTGCTTTCTCAAGCCAAATTGGTATGAGAAAAAAAATGCAATCAGCACTGCCCCATAGTAGGACAATGGGCAGAGTGATATCTAGTAAACCATCGGAAAGCACTCGGCTGTGTTATACACAAGTGTGAGCTAGCCCTTAAGGAGACACAGTTTATTACTTTTTACTAATAAATTCCTACACAGCTCTGGCAAAAATTAAGAAACCACTAAACAGTTTTACAAAAATCAGCTTCTCTACATGTCTGACAGCCATTCCATTCCAGTGTCAGTTGAATTCCAACCAGAGTACACCTCATTCTACTTAATGTGCTTCTGATTAGGTGATCGCCTAAACCAAATCTTATTTAACAAAGGAAAGTATAAAAAACACTGCTGTGGTGTTCACAATCCTCTTTCAATAGGACACGCTGGATGGCAAAACAAGTGTTAGTAATATCCCAAAAGTAATAGGAATGAAAAAATAACTTTTAAGCAAAGGAGTTGAAAAGAAAAGTCTTGAGTGAGGAAAAGAAGGGCTAAATTCTGGCTTTACTAGCAGAGGGATGCAGTGAGCGTCATGTTGCCTCCATCCTTAAAATTTCTAAGATAGCTGTCCATTACAACAAGGTCAAGCAGCAGACATTGGGGACAACAAAGCTACAGACTGGCAGAGGGCAAAAACGACTCTCCACTGACCGGGATGACCGTCATCTTATTCGAATGTCACTCAGCAACCACAGGATGACATCAAGTGATCTACAAAAGGAATGGCAAATGGCAGCTGGGGTGAAGTGCATGGCAAAAACAGTTCATAACAGGCTCCTAAAGGCAGGGCTCAAGTCATGTAAAGCTAGAAAAAAACCTTTCATCAATGAGAAGCAAAGGAGAGCCAGGCTGAAGTTTGCCAAAGACCATAAGGATTGGACCATAGAGGACTGGAGTAAGGTAATCTTCTCTGATGAGTATAATTTTCAGCTTTGCCCAACACCTGGTCACCTAATGGTTAGACAGAGACCTAGAGAGGCATACAAGCCACAGTGTCTTGCACCCACTGTGAAATTTGGTGGAGGATCTGTGATGATATGGGGATGCTTCAGCAAGGCTGGAATTGAGCCGGTTAATCTTTGTGAAGGACGTATGAATCAAGCCGCCTACAAGGTTATCCTGGAAAAACAGTTGATTTCTTCTGCTCAGGCAATATTCCCCAACTCTGAGGACCGTTTTTTCCAGCAGGACAATGTACCATGTGACACAGCTAGGTCAATCAATGCGTGGATGAAGGACCACCACATCAAATCCCTGTCATGCCCAGCCCAATCTCCAGACCTGAACCCCACTGAAAACCTCTGGAATGTAATCAAGAGGAAGATGGATAGTCACAAGCCATCAAACAAAGAAGAACTGCTTAAATTTTTGTACCAGCAGTGGCATAAGGTCACCCAAAAGCAGTGTGAAAAACTGATGGAAAGCATGCCAAGACGCATGAAAGCTGTGATTAAAAATCATGGTTATTCCATAAAATATTGATTTCTGAACTCTTCCTGAGTTAAAACATTAGTATTGTTGTTTCTAAATGATTATGAACTTGTTTTCTTAGCATTATTTGAGGTCTGAAAGCACTGCACTTTTTTGTTATTTTTGACCGTTTCTCATTTTCTGAAAATAAATACAAAATTTATTGCTTGGAAATTCGGAGACGTTGTCAGTAGTTTATCGACGAAAAAAGCAATTTACATTTTATTCAAAAAATATACCTATAAAAAGAAAAATCAGACAGACTGAAACTTTTGCAGTGGTCTCTTAATTTTTCCCAGAGCTGTATAGTGGAAAGACAGACATACTGTGGGGATTTTGATCACCTACTTTTTTACACTGGATGCAGTGCATTGCAAACTGCTTTTCATAACATGGCACACAAAAGTTTTGGTTTTCTTTGGGGATGAAGCTTTTAGTTCCGATTGGCTGCTGGCATCGGGCACAAATAAAACAAGTCTCATGCCAGCTGTTCCCCTTGTATTCCATCTTGCGTGTTCCTGTATGGCAAAAAAATTTTAGATCCTCACTGCAAGGAATATAACTATTAGATTAGCCCAGAGAGAAACAAAATGTGCAACAAATACCGAGCGAATAGACACAAACAAATCAAATATTTTTGATTATTCTTGATAAAATATACTCAATACTACATTATAAAATGGTGTTAAAAGACAAGATGGTAAAAGCAGTTATAAATATTAGCAATTAATATTTGCAGTACTGAAAATTACAAAGAAATTCAGGAACAGTGAACAAAATTCTCTTTTCTTTCCATCCTCTTACAAATCCCCAATAATGAGCTAACCTGGCATAATTGTTTTCTTGCATTCATTGCACTTGGAAGAATATTCATTAGAGTAACATTCAGTACAAATGAGATGCTCATCCTTTGCAGCAAATGGTTTATCCACCAATGAGCGCTTGCACTGGAAGCAGTGAAAACAGGCTTCATGCCAGTGGCGATCCTTGTATGAAAGATCCTGAAACATTAGGAGGACATATATTGGTTAGTATAGTGTTGTATTTTAAGGCAGTTGTACCAAGTTTGGAGTTTATCCCATATCACTGATTGCTGGGGGTCTAACCCCTAGAATCTCCACTAAGCACAGTAATGGGGCTCTGGAGACCTCAATTTGAAGTTGAGGTTTATCATGCACACGTTCACACTTCTATGGGACTGCAGCAGAAAGCCAAGAACATTTGGTAATCTCCGGCAATCTTATAGAGCAGGGGTGGGAGAACCTCAGACCCGTGGGACGTTTACAGCCTGCTATGACCTTTAATCCAGCTCCCGGGCAGATTTTCGGGGACCAAAATTTTTGGGCCGACTGCTGTGTTTTGACGGCCACCGGCCCTTGTTCTGTGAGCATGTGTTATACTGAGGCGCATGCGAAGAAGGATTACGTCCTGACACCAGTGTCAACATCAGGACGTACTTTGTAGGTGGAGTTAGTGTGCAGATTTGTACAGCCCCGAAGGATGGTGTAAATATCCAAATGGCCCTTGGCAGAAAAAAGGTTCCCCATCCCTGTTATAGAGAATGAATGGAGCGGAGATGAGCATGCTTGACCTCTGATCCCTTCAGACAGGGTTCTCCAAAGACCCCATTCTCGAAAATGGCATTTCACCCAGTGTTCGGAACCCCAGCAATCGGGACGTTATCTCCTATTCTATTATAAATAGGGGATAACTTAATATGACCCCTTTAACAATGTTGTTTGATTCACATAACACAAATTCAAATATCCACTTATTCTACTATAATAACGTACAGTCCTAAAGAATACCTACATCAATTAACCAGCAGGGCGAGCAGCTCCAATGAGTGCTTTTCTAAGTGGAGGACACAACACATTTCAATGATTTCAGGATGAAAGACGCAACACAGCTCTATCCATTTAAATGGGACTGTGCATCAGTTCCCTATAAAGTGGGTGACATGGAGTGTAGGTGTGCACAGAAAATGTAGAGGGGCAGGAGACCCATGTCTTTTGGTTCTTCAGGCTGGAGGGGGTCTTAGCAGTCAAACACTCACCAATCGTATTATTATTTCACGATAGCATTAGAAAATAGGAGACACCACTTTAAATTTCACAGAATTATTTTTCATTTTTCAACTCTGTATTCTCACCACTGTAGCTTAGCTAAAAGAAACATAAACATATGCCGATAAAAAAAAAATCACACTCAGTTTTCATTTTTTACAGTCTTTTTAAAAAATTAAAAATGTGATTGTTTGGCAGCTCCCCAACTTTTTTTTATAAAGGCAATCTTTTGTTAAAACGGTATTTAATATTTCAACGCTTTCTTCTGCCCCATTAGAGAACTTTAACATAAATTCCATAAATTTAATTGTTTTTTTTTGTTGTTGTTCTCCCTTTTTTTTGCTTTAAGGTAATGGCATATTGCTTTATGTAATCCCCTTATGCCTGTGCACAGGGAACTGTTAATACATATCTACCCGGGTCCTAACATTTAACAGGTATTTTCATGGCTGAAAGGGGTTTTCCCATGAACAAAGCTCATTTTAATCAATAGATCTTGGACAAATAATAATTTCCACAATTGGATGTGTTTAAAAAAAATGTTCCTGTGCTGAGATAATCTTATAATTGTGCTCCTGCTGTGTACTGTGTAATGGCCGTGTCTGACCGTGCAGGAACATGGTCTGATCATACCACAGCTACATAGCAGAGACACATTTATAAGATTGATGATGCAGGATATCCCGTTCATGGGGAAGCGCAAAGGACATGAAAAGGATTGGAAGATTTCTTTAGTTTATTAGGTTCCACAACGCGTTTCGACAGATGACTTCTGTCTTCATCAGGTGGCATATACAGGATATGGGGAAAAAGGGGAGTATAAAAAGAACTAACAACCAATAGCAAACAAGGTGCAATCATCGGAAACACTTGTTTGGTTAAATTTTAAAAAAACACTTTTAAAATAAATAAATCTCATATAATCACGAATATAACATGAAATAAATAAAGATATACAATTAAACTATACAAATAAAAACAAGGGGTAAAAAATATTGGTTTATTTTAAAAGCAGATCCAATTTTGTCAATGCATATCCCCGTACAACCAAGAACCATTTTTAGAAAAAACCTCACCCTTTCCAATTTTGTTGATCCTAGCAACACAACCAGCAGACCATTAACCTCTTCCTACCCCCGGACGCCTCCTAACCCAGGTTGTTTTTCATGTAAAACAACCAAATGTTTGTGTTGTGTGTCCATTGCTAACGGAACAAAAAATTTTCGGTCACACACTACGGGCTTAAGTTTTAGTATAAAGTGCCATGTGAACTATCAATCCTCTTACGTGGTATACCTGATCGAATGCGGCTGCGGGCTGCAATATGTCAGACGAACAATACAGACTATGTACGCGAGAATCAACAAACATTGTCAGAACATCCGCATTGGATATCTAATGCATAGTCTGTCAAAGCATTTCCTCATAGCGCACAATAAAGACCCAAGGTCATTAAAACTTATTGTGATTGATCAGATATCAGTAGATACCCCTGACCACTATACAGCTCTAATAAGAAGAGAGAGCTATTGGATTTTTAAACTCGGCACCTTAGCACCAGAGGGGTTAAACCTCATTATCGAAAAAAACACTTAATCAAAATATTTTATGCTAATATGGAGTTCTGCTCCATTTTACTTTACCCCTTGTTTTTATTTGTATATTTTAATTGTATATCTTTATTTCGTGTTATATTCGTGATTATATGAGATTTATTTATTTTAATTGTGTTTTTTAGCTTTTTTTTTTTATTTAACCAACCAAGTGTTTCCGATGATTGCACCTTGTTTGCTATTGGTTGATGGTTCTTTTTATACTTCTCTTTTCCCCATATCCTGTATATTGCACCTGATGAAGACAGAAGTCATCTGTCAAAACGCGTTGTGGAACCTAATAAACTAAAGAAATCTTCCAATCCTTTTCATGTCCTTTGCGCTCCCCCGTGACCAGGATACCCTGCATCATTTAGTACATCCTCTTCTGAGGCACCCGGCTGGAGCAGCATCGGACTCCTTTGCAATTGACACTCTCTGACCCGCCAGCCTGGCGCTCCATCAGGTTGTCTCACCACAAAATTTTTTTTTCACATTTATAAGATTATCTCAGCACAGGAGCATTTTTTAAACACATCCAATTGTGGAAATTATTATTACTTCAAGAATCTTTTGATTAAAATCAACTTTAAAATTAACTTTGTGAGAAAACCCCTTTAATAACAACCTGTCTTCGGCTGGCCCACAGGGAAACCGGTGAATTCCCTGATGGGCCGCTGTACACAAGTGGCATCCGACCTCCCTATATGAGCAATAGTTGGCTCAACACACAAGATTCTATATGTACAAACCGAAGCAGGATCTCATTGTTCATTTAATAAACCACCCAATTTATTATTCTAAAGAATTGTAGGCAAATTTGTGAATGAGGGTAATGTAATTTGCATGTAGCTGAATAGTGGTCCCCCAGAGCCAATGTTATTGGTGGGCCCTTGTCACCCCAGTCCAACACTGGTAACAACAGTTGCAGAATCGGTGTCAACCTCTTGAGTCCATGCTACTACACATGATAAGAAAGTTGCATAGTACGTATTTACATAAGGCTCTTGGCTCTCCCAGTTCTTCTTGACAAAAATTAGACATTGAATAATCCCCATTATTAATGGGCTACTCAGTGTTGGGGTAGGAATTTCTATGATATTCACTTATTAATCTGCAGTTACAGATTTGAAGGGGACAGGAGAGGGCCAGCAGAGAACATTTTTGTCTCCCAGGTGGAGTTTGATTTAATATCACTGGAAGCACAAATTTTCACCTGTGCTCAGTTACTACATAATATATTTCATGCACTTCACAAAACTGGCAGACTTATCTGAAAATCAATCATCAATTATTTATCACGTCATCAAAAAAATTTAAGAAGTTCTCTTTTTTTTATATTTTACTAAGAACTACCTGATCATATGATCTGAATAAATCAGTCACATTACATAATGCAAATTCTGCAGAAAACTTGGCAAGACTAGCATGAGCAATAATTCTCTCAATAAATAATACGATGACTTCACATAGGATATTTCCCAATGTGGAGGAATCTCTAGCAGTCCAGTATGAATATTCTTAATTTTGGTTTATATAAAACATCAATAAAATGTTACATCTAAAGGATAAAGGGGACCATTCCATTGTGCACACCTGTCTTAACCCCTTCACCCCAAAGCCTATTTTCACCTTTATGACCAGGCCAATTTCTACAATTCTGACCAGTGTCAATTTATGTGGTAATAACTCTGGAACACTTCAATAGATCCCACTGATTCTGAGATTGTTTTATTATGACATATTGTACTTCATAATTGTGGTAAAATTTCTTAGATGTGACTTGCTTTTATATGTGAAAAAAAAATCTGAAATTTGGAGAAAATTTTAAAAATTTTGCAATTTTCAAACTTTTAATTTTTTTGCCTTTAATTCAGAGAGATGAGTCACACAAAATAGCTAATAAATAACATTTCCCACATGTCTAATTTATATCAGCACTATTTTTTAAACATACAAATAACGTGGAAGCCCCATAAATTTCCGTTAACAGATGACGGACCGGAATGGGACTTGCTTTTTTTGTGTATTGATTTGAAGCTTTTGTTGGGAAAATTTTACACCACAACTGGGATCACACTTTGGGGTTTCCGGCTAAATCTCCAGGTGACGTGATTCAGATGAAACCTCCGAGGGATCCATTCGCTACAATGTGGCAGCAGAGTTACTCTGGACTCCGTCTGACCTCTGTTCAGCAGTGTTCTTCTTTACAGAAGTGCACAAAACTGTGGCGGACGCTGTTCACTTTTATTACATGCCTAAAAGATTGACACCACTGGATCACAAGCCAGACAGTGTCCTCAGTGATCCCATATGCCTTAATATAGGAAATCTTCTGTCATGGGTTCTGTCTGAATCAAGTATTTCAGAGATTTACACGGAAACCATGATGTAAGTTGAGCAC
>VIAB01004507.1:110295-120456 GCA_009801035.1 Oophaga pumilio | reverse complement strand
TCAGAGAATATGAAAAATAACACCAGAACTCATGGTTAGTGGTTGGGTGAAGCCATTGATTGTCCAACTACTGTGTTTTCTCTTTTTAAATCATAATGACAACCCAAAACATCCAATGGCCCTGATCATTCATATTCTCTAAAAAAGGCCAAGAAAGCAAACATTCTGCCTTGTTATGTAAACTTTTAAGCACAACTATATATACAGTATATAAGAATGTTATTGTGTTGTGAAGTGTTTATGCTACATGGCTTTATTTGTGAACACTTAAAATTGCATGCAAGGAATACTACATAAAAATTATGAGAGATGAAATGATTAACATAGTCCTTCTAATGGACACAGAGTAATAGTCACATGGGCCAGTGGATGACTACTGATACCAAAAGACAAACAAAAATCCTATCTAAAAAACAGTCAAGTAGCCAAGATATATGTATATATAAACTTAAAAACAGAGTTAAAAAGTTAAAAACAGAGTGAGTCACATAGAAAGAAGAGGCGAATAAAGAGTTAAAAGAGACATGAAAAACAGGTGTAAATTGCTATAGACCAAACACAAATATAAAATCAACATTGTATATTTGTACAGTAGAAAAAAATTATGCTGGTAAAATGTATTATTAGCTAGAGCCACAACCGCTTCTGCCATCAGATGCAATGAGCATCTCAATTCAAGCGGCGTTTTTAAGTATCTTTCAGGTGAAAAGATAATCTTCGTTCAGAAGGAGAATTGTTTCGCCTTTAGAGAGCTACAACTGAGCAATACAGTGCTGCCTGATAGAATCAGGAGCCGTCCTGACACAGGGTAGTAGGACTCACCTCTGCCTTCAGCCCAGATATTGAGCAAGTGATCTCTACTCTCTATCAGTGCTACAGCTGTTAGCTTGTGCAGAAGGCCATCAGTATAGTCAGAAACAAAATGAAGTGGACAGGTGGGGCTAGTCAGTGGGGGCAGAACCAAAATGAAGTGAGGGAAAAGGAAACAAAAAATGCAGGAGAAATTAAGAAAAAATTACAAACGAGACAGTAGAAAAGAACAAAGCTCTACAGTATAGACTTCAATGAACCCAAAAATGCGAAGTAGCAGTGAGGGAGACCAGGTCAGGTGAGGTCTAAAATGGGTTGATAGCTTCTAGGCTTGATCACCTCTTTGTCAGTCAGCCCACCTCTGCATAGATACTGCAGGAAGAATATACATTTCTTCTGTAAACTTGTATTTGTAGTTCATCACAATGTATAGGCTAAACTGATAGGGGACTTATTTTATTACTGAGGTGTGTAATTTATATGGGCAACAAAACCTTCCATATATATTAAATTCAAGAGCAGCAAGTGCAGGTTGTCTCTGTCTTCTAAGACATCAGACTTTGGTACCTTTCCTTATTTAAAGATTTTAATTGTTTTAAAATTTTTGTGTTTACCTAAATGGGAAGATCTGGGTAGAACAAGAATGAAAATGCAACTTTTCAAAGTGATTTACATCAGGATTTGGTCATAACCACTTTGATAAATCGACCATAGTTTTGAGAATTATTTTAGTTTGACCTTTAGGTCAAATTCAGAAAATCTTGTAGAAAATGAGTGAGATATATATGATTAATGCATAGACTGTATAATATAAACAGGTGAATTCATACCTTTCCCCTTTTTGCACCAAATCTGCATGTAGGCTGTCAAATTATTCAATAGGGTATATTTCGATTTTGGTTTCAAGTCAGCTCACCTTAAGGCTGCCCCCTGCTATGCCCTGTCATTGCAATTTGCAATATTCTGCACATTTGCTGTATATGGTAATCTCCTGGAACAATTATCATAGGTATGCAAGGCATCCAATTCACCAGAAAGCCAATGAAGTGTTGTTTTGGCCTCCAATTGCTTGAATATTTTAATATTACTCATTTTTGGCTATGTGAATTTGCATAGTCTCTATGATTTAGAGGCTTCCAGTAAAAAACAGACACAATGCTTTATACTTTTTATTAATATGTGAGTCTATGGGTGACATATATCTATGTAATGACATTGTCTAGAGCACACATGTGAAACTCTGGCTGCAGATCAAATTTAGCCAGCAAGGTAAGTTGAAAGCAATGATGGATGAGGGAAGATGTCCACTGATGCATTTTCTGCAATCTTTCTCCCCTTGCATCTGACATCTCATCACAGCGAGTGTCATAACATCACTATTTAGTGCCAGGGTACTGAGCAGTGAAGAGTTTCAGAGGGCTCGAGACTGGAGTAGCAGGGGACTGGAGAGTATTGAGTATTTTTTTGGCCTGTTATACCACATGGTGGACTATTTGGAGTCATTATTCTGAACGCAAGAATATGCGGGGTCATTATTCTGTGTGGAAGATTATGTTGGACCATTATTCTGCACAGAGGATTATGTGAAGCCAATAATACTATAATGAGTACTTTTTGGGACCCAAAATACTATATGGAGGTCTATGTGCGGTCCATTTTTCCATGTGGAGGACTATGTGTGGCCAATTATACTGTATGGAGGACTATGTGATACCATTATTCTGTATGGAAAAATGTGGGATACATTATTCTGTATTGAGGAATATGTTGGGCCCATTATACTGTTTGGAGGACTGTGTGGGGTCATTATACTATATGAAGGACTATGTGGGTCCATCAGAATGTATGAATTACTAGGTGAACCTATTATACTGTATGGAGGACTATATGGGACCATTATACCGTAAGGAGGACTATTTCAGGCCATTATACTGTATGTATGAATATGTTGGGCTCATTTTACTGTATAGAATATATTGAATGTGTAGCCTGTTATACTCTAAGGAGGACTATGTGGGGTCCATTTTACTGTCTTACTGTTAGGGTTTGAGTTCCCGTTGCTGCACAAGGGGAGTCTCGAACCAGTCCGGCTGCGGTCTCCCATTCATCTCCATCCGCAGTGGAGCCTGCTCAGCTTAGACATCGGTCCCAGCGTCTCTCCCAGTCTAACAGTGTGCAGAGGATTACTGCTGTTCCTCCAGGCTCTGCTATTGTGGCCAGTACTGGTTAGCGGCGAGCAGACGTCTTTAGGACACAGTCCTTGTTTTCCCCTTCTGAGCATGCCCAGAGTGAGATCTCTCATTGGAGATCAGGGGTCACATGCTCAGGTACTGCAGCATCTCCTATTGGTCCGCCAGGAAGGTCCTGTGACTACTGGTGTTCTGGAACAAGTTTCATTGGTCCTTGTTTCTGGCAGGTCCTGTAGCTGTTGCTATAAAAGGGTAGCATGGCTGGGCCGCCATGCGCTAATATCAATCTTTATATGCTTTGCGCCAGTGTGGTCATGCGTGTGTGTGGTTAGGGCCCGGCTGAAATAAGCCCCTAGAATACCGACTTATTCGGTGAGGAGTTTGGTATGCTAGCTGGTCAGGGTCGGTGTCCTAGATGCCCTAGATTGCCGGCATAACCGGTGAGGAGTTTGATTGCCGTATTCAGGGTCTGGCGTTCAGACGCCATAGATTGCGGGTGACTCTCGCGAGGACATTAGCGCATGATCATGTTCTATGTTCGCTTAGCTGTTCACTGTGTACCTGGGTGCCTGACAGGACACAGAAGTTTGTCTCAGCGGCTCTGTGACGTAACAGGGTTCGCTTTCAACGCTAGACAGCACCCTAGCGTGTTTATTTTGCGACTCAGTTGTGTTAAGTGAGTTCGCACACATCGCCATATAGCGCTGCGGCACTCCTTCTAGCGGCTCTGTGGATTAACAGAGTTCGCACATTTTGCCACAGCGCGTTACAGTGTTTATTTTGGCGACTCTGTGGGATAACAGAGTTCGCTTATTGCGCCATTTTACTAGCAGCAGGCACCGCCTGCACGGTGGACCCCGGGCTACGAACGCACCTCTCCACATCAAATATTTGGTGCGTTCCGCAGACCCTAACACTTACTGTGTGAAGATTACATTTGGGTCATCATACTTTGCTGTTGGTGTATAGTTTGGACAAAATACTGGAGGGGACTGTGGAGGAATTCACTGTGGGAGTATCATACTGTGTTTTGGAGACACTTTTGTTGGCATCATACTTTATTATCAGTATTATTTATTGATTCAAGATTTTTTATCCTTTGTTATTACACATGTAAATTAGGTAATTGGGTTTTATGCTTTTTACTGCTCTTACATAAAATATTATATTATTCCAGTTTGCCCCATTTTTGATTATGTGTTTATTTTATTCTAAGATCTATTAATTAAAATATACTTTGTTTCTAGGACAACACTTTTAAGTTTGTTTCCATATGAAAAGATTAACATTATATTTAAGTATAAGGAAAAACTTACTCAACTGTAAACATTTTTTTCAATAATTATCCAGGCGGGCCCTTGACTTTGTCCAAGTTTTTCATTTAGGACCTTTTGCATTTGAGTTTGAAATCCCTGCTCTAAGCTCTAAAGGTGCCTTTCGAATAATCTAGTCCTCCTTACTAAACACAGTTTGAAAGTAACCACAGCATCAGTGGCCTGAAAGACACAAGATTAAAACGAGTTACATCTGCAAAATGCTAAGTAAATTACTTACAGCATTATTTACATTTCAGAAAATCAGCGGCCAGTAGCAAATCTAAAAAACTTTATAATACATCCAATCCTTTTCCACTCATGAACCTCCTAAACTAATCATTCACTTGGAAATATCGCTAAAATCCATTTTCCTCAAGACAAGATGGACTAGAAGGTCATTGAGGTTACAGCTGCCTATGAAAATCTATGAAGAGGGCAAACAGAAGGGGAGTGGGTGAATAAGAATGAGAGAGGCAGATGTTTACATACAGACAGTACTGAAACTTTCTAGTAAGTGTTTCATCTAAAATCATGCTTTACAGCTTCATTGTTTAGTACTACTGTGTAATGACCTTCATACTGCTGCTGATTCTAGTAAATAAGTGATTTATCTCACTTCAAAGCTGAGTTCACTGCTACATTGCTAATGACTGATGCATAATTTCCTCCACGTTACTGCTGCTCCTGAGCATGTGCTGTAGAGACAGGAGATAAGAAATTCCTCATATCTCCCTGTTGTATGTGGCAGATATTGTGGAATCCAGTCTTTACTAACTAGCTCAAATACAGCTTATAATTAGAGAGAGAACATGCCCAATGCAAAATGGTGAAAGATGTAGGATACGAGTCATAAAATGGCTAGAAATAATTTGGTGCTAATTTATACATACAACATTTTTTTCTTAAATCTTCTAAAACAACATATTTAACATTTGTTGTTTCACAACATCTATGGTATCTCAATAGTATATGTTCAATTGATGCAGGTTCCCATTTAAAGCCTCAGAACAAGGGTCCCTTATTCTCTATCCTGTTTGGTGCCTGTGCCGCAGTGACAGGACAGGGGATCAGACGTGTTTCGTGCGCTCTATTCACTTCTTTGAAAGCCCAGAACAAAGCCTAGTGCATTTGCTCAATCCTCTTTTCCTACTAGTGTCCAAAAGCACGGACAGGAGAGGTGGTTGTACCACACGCTTAAGTTACTGCTATGCATTTTCTGAATAAAACCAAATAAACTTGCTGAATCCTCCATTTTACTGTTGCACCCTTTAGCAGTGACAGGAGAGATGCTCAACCATTTGCCACACTCTCCATGCACTGCTAAGGGAGTGTCAAGTGCTCTATTCAGACTCCCAAAGCAGTAAATGGAGAGTGCGGCAGATACACAACCACCTCTTCCATGGGGCATCAGGTAGAACTGCAAATCAGACTTTATATCAAACATTTATTGAATATCCTATAGATATGAAAAAGGTCTGTTATGAAGAAATTCACAAAAGAGCAATGATGTCTAATCTGTGTAAATATTAACTTTAACATTATGTTTTACTATCCTATTGGTAGAAAACAAATCTTCATTACATCTATGTTGCAATTTCTAGAAAGCACAATACAAGCGCTATTTGTTCTCTGATTAGTTTACTGTATTTAAGTCCCTGTATTGCTTTACACTAGGCAGCCCAGAATTTCATTGGCAGTACTTGCATTTAATTCATCAAACTGATGTGATGGGACAGCAAAAATGCAGCCATGAAGCATCCAGGAAAATATAATGTATACAAATTACAGTAGCGTTTTGCTAACATACCAATTGGTACCGCCTGTTTAATAATTCACTAGAAATTTAATTCTGTTG
This sequence comes from Oophaga pumilio, assembly GCA_009801035.1. NCBI lineage: Eukaryota > Metazoa > Chordata > Amphibia > Anura > Dendrobatidae > Oophaga > Oophaga pumilio. The sequence continues at coordinate 114,286 of VIAB01004507.1, read as the reverse complement.
TTTCCTATCAATATTATATTTGGCAGAAAGCAAGAGACCTGAAAAGAAAGTAAATATACTACATTACAATTGATACTCAAATTAGATTTATGTCATGTTTTCACTGTTTGACTACATCTCACATACAAACATATAATACATATATACAGTAAACATGCCTCCCAACTTTAAAAAACAGTTAAGAGTTACAGTGAACTAATCCACTTCCCTTATCTCGCCCAGTCCTTTAAATCCACCAACACAGAAATATTGCTTCTAAAAAGCCCATTTGTGTTACCACAGAGTACAGCACCACTCTCATGGCCCTTTACAGTTCCCGTCATACACAGGTATGATGCCTTCTCAGTACATTAGCCTGCGCACAATGTTATGACTGTACAGTACATTCTACCACACAGTATATTGCCACCACAGTATATTAACCAACACAGTATGATGCCCCCAAAGGATCCCATGCACAGTATGATGCCCCTGTAAGGTGGCCAGGGTGGTAGTCGTGGCAACTGGCTTTATTGTTCCCATACCCTGACACCTTACAGATAAAATAATAAGTCCTTTCTGCTATGTGCGTGATGTGTGCAGCAGAGTACTCACTTTAGTTGCTGGAGTCCCCTCAGTCTCTATCACTCCAGCCTCAGGTTTCCAGGTTCCATTAAACACTGCAGAACCACAGTCCTTTTCTAACAGTTCAACTTTACTAATAACATGAGCACAAATCACTTTTGCAGCACAATTCACACAAAGCCAAATATCCTGAACTTTCCCTGCCTTTCAGGCAGACTCCATTCTCACTGTAATCCTTCTCTCTTTTTTCCTGGCAATCCCTGCCATCTCCTTGGACAATCCATGTCCCATCTGTACTTTTCATGTCACCAGCTCCCTGTCAGCCCCTTGGCCGGTTTCATTAAGGACAGGTGCCGGGAACGCCATCTCAGCTGCTCCCGCCCCGGTCTTAGACTCCGAATCCTTCCTGGGGATGATTCTGTTGAGCTGGTGCCCGTTTACACTACTCTCCAGCCTGGAGCCGCTTACTGCTGTCCATAGACTTATCCTCACGGCTTGCAACTGTCTACTGCATACGTCCTGCCCTTGGGCAGGCTGCCCTGGCGTCTGCCTCTAATCAGTAATTGCCTTTCCAATATCTTTCTACTCTATCTTTGTGCTCTGTGCGCCTCCCATCTATTTAACCACTATGCTGCATATACCTTACTAACTCTTACATCTACTCTATACTATCCTATCTCTATGGTGCCCCCTTGTACGCTAATCATCCATACAATATATTAATCTATCATAAGCTTTTTAGCTTAAGTATTTTAGCACAATACATCACATTACAGTACATGACAATAACATTAAGAAACCACAAATTTTGCAATGAGGTGCTGCATGTAACCATGTGAACAGTGTCCAGGAGAGAGAAAGCACATTAGGGTCCCTGCCACCTCCTTACACTCCTCCCTCCTCTAATATGGTCATCCCAAACATGGCGACATCTGTAAATTTAAAACTGTTAGAATTTTTTTTTTTAAAACATATGTACAATTAAGACAGTCTTTATCTTGTGTGTCAACCGTGATCCCAGCTCCACTCGGTTGGAGCCTCAGAACAAAGAGTCCAAGTTCTTTTAATTTAGGTCCGACTGACCCCAGTCCCTTGGCTTCGGGGACCCGTGACAACAACAGTTCAGGCCCATGGGCCATTCCTTTCCTTCTCTTGGTAGCCAAACAAAGGCAGTTACTTCAAACACATGGCCCAGTGGCCCTCTTAGCAACAGTTCATATAGTCCTCACCCTGATCGCTCCTCGGGTCCTTCTGCACAAGTTCTCCCCCTCCCTCTTTGTAGTGGAGTACAGGCCCCAAACACAAGTGGGCTGGTTTATCAGGGGACAGTTCAAGGTTAAGACTGGTAAAATTCAGGGCTAATACAGGCAAATGTAAGGTTAAAACAACACAGTTCTTAAAACAACCGCACAAGCAGTACATAGTGATTAACACTTTCAGGGTTCCAGTCCAGTAATCCAGCAGGAAATGCGCAATGGGCACAAATAAACTTTGATGAGGAAGAGGGGGGAAAACAAAACAATTCTTTTCCTTGTGACCATTTGGGTCACCTTCCTGCACTCAGACCTGGTGCCATCCTGGGCTTCTGGCCCAACTAGAGGCGCAGAACAGTCTCTTCATATTTTTCAGGTGCAACCAGAATAACTCTTTTATAGGGCCACATTAATCAATGTAGGGCCGCTGGGCAGCATAATGGGCTGCATTCGGGTCCTGCACAGCAATATAGGTATGTCTCGAAGACCCGCTGGAGGAGGACTCCCAGCTATTCCTCCTGCTCCAACTTTCCTCCAGCAGAAGATCCAGCGTGCCTGGGGCCCTGTATGTATTGCCCCCTCACAAGTTACAGGGGCTGCGACCGTTGCTGTAGACCACACATCATGTCGGGCTGCACGCACCGGTCGCTCCTTTGGACTAGAGACCATCTTAACAGCCACAGCATATGGCCCCCAAGGTCCCTGTTCTTTAACGAATGTCACCTGGTCCCACTCCTGCATGGGATCATCACAATGAATAGACCCGACATTTACATATATCTTTTCTGGGGACAACAGTTGTGACAACATCTTGCAATATGGCCTCCGATGTCTTTCGGGCCTCTTCCAGTTCTGGTTCTTCAGGTCTCACAATGCTCGGGCTCTCTGCAAACTCCTTCCCCCACCATCCAAAGAGGAACTAATTGTCCAGTTCCTTCAGCTGCCAGCTTCTGAGATGTCGGCCCATCTCCGTCCAGGCAACAGACCGCTCCCTGTCCTGGCATCCTATACATCCTTGGAAGGACATGCTTCTTTCTTGCATTGCATCAGGTAATGTTGTCTCTCCCTTAGACATGCTGGCTGGTCCTTCTGGGTTCCACCCATTCGTGGGTAGAGTCACTTCTGGCTGCTCCACCCATTTCTTTATATGCTGTAAAGGTCAAAGTCTTTTCTTCTGCCGTGCCCATCTTGGGCAGGCACCCGTAACAATGGGTCATGGCCACATCTCAGACCACTGTCTCTGCCATCTTTGGGCCCTTTTATTCTCAGGACGCCCACGAAGGGCAGCACCGCCCTCGGTTTTCGCGCCACTGACCACTGTCTTCGGCACCATCTTAAAGCAACTATCAGCGCCATCTTTATCTTTCTCACAGCTGTCAATTCTAGTGCTCCTCTGCTCTTTACACATTAAGGTATCGGCATCCTGCCAACTATTTTGGCCATAATAACAACTAATATCTCACATATTTTTGTATGTGTTTTTTGCACTTTATTTTTCATGGTGCAGCTGGGCACATTTGGCTCTGTAAACTGTGGTGTCTGTTCAAATTGGATGCATTTTGGATAGCACTGGGCAGCCTGACTGATCTAAGAGTATGGGCATCACCAATAGGCTGTAAGCCAGATGTTCTGCATCACCAGTATGTGAACAGTGCCACATATAGACATTTTTTGTGCATTAATATGCCAAGCAACCATCCTCCATGAATTGGCAGGCTGAGAGTGGTTGTCTCATCGGCATTCTTGCACCTGTGTTAAATGGGTCCCCTATAACCTGTTAGTGCATTTGTTTGGAGGCCTGGGCAGGTAAACATCTATACCTTTTTTCTGCTGTTTGAAGTTTTGGAGGATTTTTAAGTCCTCTTTTTGTGGTTTTGCTGTTTAGTTTTATCTAAAGTAAGTAAACAAATATAATTACATTTTAGTTTTTTAGTAAAATTAGAATTTTGCTGATGGGTAATCTCTAAAGATCTACAAGAACCTTTAGTCATTACCTAATTTGTCAGCTTCTTGATTAATCATAGTAACATAGTTATTAAGGTTGAAGGAAGACTTTAAGTCCATCTAGTACAACCCATATCCTATCCAAACCTGCCCTAACTTGTTGATCCAGAGGAAGGCAAAACAAATCCATGTGGCAAACAGTAAGCTTCACATTGGGGAAAAAAAATCCT
>VIAB01004506.1:73860-85499 GCA_009801035.1 Oophaga pumilio | reverse complement strand
AGAAAACGCCTTTAATTCTCAATGTACAATATAGAATTGTAATGGATGTATTATTTAGATGACCACTAACCATATCACTTTTTCATAGGAGATACAACCGAAGATCCTGATTTTCCAAAGATTCAGTGGCCTCCTAAAGAGCTTTGTTCAGACTGCCAGAAAATGGTCGATCATAACATGACCTGGGACGAGCCCGCTGTACTCCGCTTCTTGAAGACACGCTTTTCTGAGGACAATTTTTCATACGACTACTTGGAGGATGAGGCTGTCATGTTGGAAAAGCAGAGAAATGGAACATCCGAAATCCGGTCCAAAAGAGAGGCCGATGCTGGAGAAAAGGGTCCCGAGAAAACAACTGTAAGTGATGTCCTAATTCCACCGGTCAAAGAAGAAGAACCTGGGGAGCTACCTGTAGCTCCGAAAGGAAAACTTAACCCCAGACACCGGCCCTCCATAATAAAAATGAAATCTTTTACAGCTTTGGATGCTAATAAGGGGGAAGAAGAGAACATTGTGGATTTAGACTCCTTCGAACATAATTTTTTTCCTCGTAGAACATTAAAGGATTCCAACTCTCAGAAGAATAGATATGCCGTCCAGCCGGAGAGAATGGTAGATCTTTCCGATTCCAAGTTTGACCAAGACGCAGTAAAGGCTCGCCTGCTTAAAAGGGGGATCAATGCAAATTTTCTCGTTGGGGTGGGAGTAGAGAACGGGGATGTGATTGGGAAAAGGCGTTGGGTGAAGATGCTGGAAGTTGGGTTCTCTCGACTGGACCTCAGCATCTGCGTCATACTGTACTTCCTCTCCAGCATGTGTCTACTTGCGGTGTACCTGTACCTAAGCTTCCGGTCCCGGCTCAGACAGCGGTGTTTGTTTCCATAACCATGATGCCAGCGTTGATATTCGGTTTTATAGGACTGCAGACCTGATGTTTTACGGAACTGGACATTCTGCTAGAGAACAATGTGCCATCATAATCTGTGGAAGTTCTGTACCAATAGAGCAAAACCACTGGAGACCAAAGCTGAGCTCATCATAGTTGTTTTATCCACTGAGGTTTTAAAAAATATAAAATAAAACTGTTAAAAAAATAAATAAATTGGGGTTTATTAAAATGGTGAGGGTGTAATAATACATGGATGTCCGGAGACGTGTTCACAGCTTTGTGTTACTATGTTCAGACATATATCGCCAGGATACATACGATATGGGATTTTCAGTGAGATCAGCAGCCAAATACCCTGAAATAGAAGCAAGTAAAGTGCCGGACCTACGTGCCTGTTCACAAGCGCAATCCTGAAAAATCAGCTGATATATAGGCAACACCTTCCCTAATTATTGTGTAACGGTCTTAATACTCAATAACTTGTTCTGCACAGAAAAGTCCAAGGTTTCCTGTTTTTTTTTGTTTTGTTTTTTTCTTACAGCTTTTTAATATTTCTTTGTGTAACAACCTGACAAGAGAAGACACGCAATGGCCAAAATTTATAACCATGATCAATTATTTAAATATCTACTCACGATTATTTTCTGATACCCGAGGCTGTATTCATACTGCACACAGGCAGAACTGAAAGGCAAGCTTTTATTTTAGGGCAGGCCAATGGTTGGAGTAGAGCATGCTGGGAAGTGAGGGAAAGGAAGTTCCAACATCAATAGTGCTGGTAGAATGCGGATTAAGAGGAACTAATTACTCAAAAAAAAAAAAATGGCAGATGGCAACTTACAAAACATGAGCTTTCATGGAAATTAGACCAAAATCAGTTTTAACTTGCGTTGGGGTGAGAGCAACAAGACAATGCTCTTTGTAGGTTTTGGGGAAAGGAACAAGCACACTTCAAAACTGATGGTTTATACGAAGATTAGGCTGTCAATATTAGACTGACTAGAAAGGAAAAGTAAATTGGCGCTGCTGATTGCATTGTCATTAGGGATCACATGCACTTCTGATCCCAGACCAAGCTGCTATCCATAAAAGTCCAAAAAGCTACGCAGCAAGGCAGTCTCTCGCGTCCAAGCATTCAAAGTGTTAATTCAGCGGCACTCAAGGATGACTTTAAAACTATCCTTTATTCATCTCTTCCAGACTGCGATGGCCGTGTGGTCCAAGTGAGGCCAGACCTCAGCAATAATGGTGGTGTTACTCAACATGCACGCGGCACCTTGGCCTGGTCTCCACCGGAAGCTGAAGTTGGTGCTTGGTAATTGATACTAACTTTGACCCATGTTGGGCACCAGTCCACAAACTTAGAGTTGTGCTCGGTCTTGGTGACAGCAATAGCGGTGTTGAAATCCTTAGGTATCACATCTCCAAGGTAAATACAGGCAACGAGCCATGTGTTTGTCATGTCCAGGATCACATTTTACCACCTGGTGGGCAGTCTCAAAAGCAAGTGATAGTGGTTTCCAGAAACACCATTTTTGCCTTGTGCCAATGATTCCAGAAAACCGGATATCTTGTATTTTTTTTTTTTCCATGAAGACAATAGTGACCCGGCCAACACTGTTCCCTATAAATAAGCACTTGAAGTTCACCAAACCTTGTATTCCTGTATAGATGTTACTGCACTCGAGCTCATTAGTGAGTGGTTTGCCCTTCTCCCTTTCCAGATCGGCTTAGAAGGAACAGCCAGGCAATGGTCGTGAATGGCACTTCATACCTTATTTTGGTGCCATTTTTGGGCATTGTATGTCATATGCAGGGGACATAATTTGGGGTCAAGTTCCACTGCTGATCAGTGAAGGTTCCAGTAATGGGATGTCCAATCACTCGCGACCTGTCTATTGGATTCCACAGAACAAGCAACCAAAAGACCTATGATAAACCCTACATGTAGTCCCAACCGATATGTACAGGTAGAATCCTTTTAGACTGTAGCATATTACTCCCATTGGCTGTCGCCATGACATTTCCATGCATTGTGTAGCCCCATCTTTACAGTAAAGACGATCTAATGAGATCAAACTAGAAACTTTGCAAAAAGAAATTTCACTAAACCAATGTGAACTAGAAAAATGATTCCATAGAGCAATGGTAGTGGTGGCACCAGGCTGAGGGACAATTCTCTCCAGGGAAGGATTGTAAAGGTAGGACCACGTTGTATGGTATTACATGAAGTAGGAAACAACCCTGGCTTGTAGCGTCTCGTCACACATTTCCAAGGTTTGTCAGATAACCATGTGCGGCAACCTGCTGACTTGTTTGTTTATAATTGTTTGTCATTTTTGTCCAAAACTTGAACGATATCCAAGTCCTTGTGTGCCTGAGCAGATACTAAGGACAATACATACTTAAACATATTGCCTGGATTTATATACAGTAAATTCAATAAGTGGCCAAATAGAATCAGGCAAAGGACAGTCCCTCCATGGAGCAGGACTTAGACCAGTCTGAGCAGGACGACAACACATTAGCTTTGTGTAACCATAATTGAATTGTCTTTGGGTCAGGTCTTGCCTTCCACTTGTCTTGCCCTCTGCTTCCGTGTGGAACTTCTACTTTCTTTGTCTTCCATTTCAAAGTGGTAAATTGAGGAATAAAGAAATGTTGCATGTGAAGTATTGTATGGAGGGAGATGCACACGGACTAGACTTTACTTCCTTCTATTCTTTGACATTGGTCGTTGTGGTCATTATAACATGAAGTCGTATTCAAGGTGATAATAAATCGTGGGATTCTAGAACAGGGAGATTTTTCTTATCTCTATTCCTTATTTCCCTGTGAAAATGTGTTTGTCTAATACTAAAACGGATTATCCAGGACTATTATTATTTTTTTTTTACTATGAACTAACAGGTACTTACTAACTACCTGCCTGTTTTATCCAACGTCAGATAGGAGCGGTCAACTGCTTCATGTCAATGGATGCTCAGTCGATGGGCCGTGACTGGCAACGTCATGCTGATTGACAGCCGGCTTATCGAAGTTAGGCAGCAGGGAGCCAGCAGTCAATCAGCATGACATCCACAGTCACAACCTGTCAACACAGTAGAAGAGAAGCCGCTGCTCTGTCGACGTGACGTCAACGGAAGCTGCAGAATCAGTCTGTGATAGCAGAACAGGCAGGTAGTTAGTAACTACTTGCCTGTTAGTTCTTAGGCTCATAGTGAAAAAAACTAATATAGTCCTGGATAACCCCTTTAAGCTCCTTGTACACATGTGTGGCCCTATTACCTCCACTGGAAGGAAACCAGTTACAAAATTGATCACATGCAGTAATTTCCTACTTTCATGCTTCCATGTGCCCAACAGAAAAAAAAGTTGCATGCAGTGTTGGACACCAAACTATTACGCATAGAGAGAGATTAATCACTTTCTCTTCCCCACTTTTTTGGCATCAAAAGTTCTCTATATTTTGTGTATGAATTATTGGTGAAAATTTTTTTGCACTTTTGAATCAATATCTGCTGCATTATAACGTTAGCTTAAGTTTATACCAGTTCTTATAACTGGTAGAGATTTTGTTTTCTGGCACAAGGACAGGTCAAAGAAGTGCCAAATTTATTCTGAGGTGTACATCTCTTAATATCAAGCACTATAGTCCTCCAGTGGACTTTGGGTTCAATAGGAGAAAATTAAATGGCAGTCTTAATAAATTACCCCTAAACTTTGTCTATAATTGGGTCCAGCTCAAGCATAAAACAACTGACACAATGGCCAAGTTCACACAAGCGTCTGGCCCAAAAATTCAATCTCATCCACAAATTTGGCACGGAGCTCCCTGCGCTCTGTGGCATTGGGCACAATTGATGCTAGCACTGTCCTGGCAACAAGGATGAGACCAGCGGATGCTCGTTCCTGTGAATCGGCCCATTGACTTATATTGGTCCGTTGTGCACATGAATAGCACTTAGGCCAAAATTGAGCTCATTAAACTGGCCCAAAATGATCAAACAAATGAATGGGCTTCATCTATGAGATAGCATTGCGTTCTCGGATTTCTGCGAGAGATGATCAGTGGATGCGTCAGATCGGGCTTATAATATTGGTCGTCCATTGAATAAGTGGCACTTGCATTTAAGGGCAATTTTTTGCACCGAGTTCCAAAAGCTTCGGGTTAGATCATGTCCGCTAGTAGATACAAAGGCGACATCCACTAGGGTCACTCTGACATCTGCTCGTCTGTAGATCCGAGTGCTGAACATCACCCTTCCCTTTTGTCACACAGGGAACATCTCCGAAGATCTTGTGCACATCTAAGCCTTGGATTCAGTGGAACATACGTGAAGAACAATTAGTCGGCTCCTGAGTGGAAGACACAGTAATTCCCTGTTTATCTCCACTTGTTATGGAGCCGAGACCTTAATCCGTGGTTATAACGAGCATGAAATGTGCTGCACACAATCTTGTGAACATATCTTGGATTCAGTTTTCCCTTCCGCCTTCTCGAGGTGGACAAAACACTTAATTATTACATTTTCTCCTGTCACCTAAATGTCCCGAGGACCATGTCCACCCCTTGCGACAAGCGTGTTCCTCTAAGTAAGGTGAGAATCCATCGTTATTGCTGCTACAATCTGTCCTGGTTATGTGAAGCCCCTTATGTCACCGAGCCAGCTGTCTATACTAGTCATATCTCTGGCCCATGATAATCTGGGTACTGGGGAGATCCAATGTTTGCACTCACAGAGGAGCCCATCTGTTAAATCCTCATGTAACCAATTGAATGGTATTACAGAACAAGTTATCCTGGGTAATCCGGCTCCTGCCCTGCTGTGTGGATACAGAGGGATAACCGAGCGGCTGCTAATCAACTCTATTAAGAGCTGGAGGGGGCAATCCGATTTCATTTGCAGTATACAGATTTTATTCTAGAGCAGTGGAAAGCAATGACTGTCCCCTGGACATATATACTGAGTACCGCGTGAAACCAAATAAATGAGCCGGACTATAAGCTGGTACACCTACAAAGTGTAAGAGCCATTTCACAGACAAAACCCAAGGAAAAAAAAAACAATAAAACAAAATGAGCATTTACCCTACAGCAAGTGAATAAGTTAATAGGAATAGTACATGTAAATAACATAGGGTACTTAGTTAACGCTATTTTGATCAAAAAAAGCATAAAAGCCATCCCACCAATACAGGGTGTAACCATCGGGATGGCCCTAACCTTAGCACAACAAGGTGTACCCATCAGGATGGTCCTAACCTGTTCATGACAAGGTGTACCCATCGGGATGGTCCTAACCTTTCCATGACAAGGTGTACCCATCGGGATGGTCCTAACCTTTCCATGACAAGGTGTACCCATCGGGATGGTGCTAAACTTTCCACGACAAGGTGTACCCATCGGCATGGTTCTAAGCTTTACACGACAAGGTGTACCCATCGGGATGGTCCTACGCTTTACACGACAAGGTGTACCCATCGGGATGGTCCTAAGCTTTACACGACAAGGTGTACCCATCGGCATGGTTCTAAGCTTTATACGACAAGGTGTATCCAGCGGGACAGTCCTAACCTTTCCACGACAAGGTGTACCCATTGAGACTGTCCTTTCCTGTCTCTAGTATTAAAACCTTACCACGTGACATAGGACAATGTGAATAGGGGTAGAGCAGGACAGGGTCCCTACTGAGACACCCATCCATGGGAAGCTGTGCAGATTAAATCTTAGCTCAGAAAATAGTGTTAACTAAGAGTATTTGCTCATTTTGTTTTTTTCTTTGGTTTTGATCACAGTGTGGACTGTATAGCCTTATACTATTACAGCCTAGTCCTGAGCAACATTTCTGGCTTAATATGCTATCACAAGGAAGAGAAGTCATTCAGGAGTCTCGGAAAGCAGGATGACATCCAGTGCGGAAGCTGCAATGGTGGCAATAACGGTTCCACCTAGAGGCATATAACTGTAGTGTGGCTCTGAGCTGCCATGATATGCTTTGACCACTACTTCATTATTTAAAAATTATTCCTACAATAGCAATATATATATTTTTTTTTTTACAAAGCACGATATTTGTTTAACTTTTGTTAATATACAGACCAAGCTCCAACATAGAGTTTCTTGCATTTCTGTATATTTTATTTTCTTTTGCCCCTTTGCGCATCTACCTTCATAGAGTTAGACAGGCGGTCCTATTTGTATGTGCTATAACTACATTTCCCAGCAGCACCCTGCTTGTGCTTGGTGCTGCACTCCCCTCCCTCTGTGCTCCTGGGTGCTTCCTGAGTTCCCCCCCTCTCTGGGTTTATCTGCTGTGCTTTACCTGCCATTATATGTACTAGGTTGGTCAGTAAAACAAGCCGAACAAGTGCATGTTAAAATGTTTTCAACACACACCTGCGGTCTTTATGGAAAATCCTCAATGTGCACTATAACATAGGCTGCAATTCATCAATCAGCACAAGGACTGAAAATACACATGTCTGACAAATGTGTAAGGCTTTACTCTATACACTACATTTTATTAAATATGATGTACAGTAAAATATGAACATGATATGTATTAAAAACAAGGGAAACCACAGATGAAAAAATGGTGGAAGCGCGGACCAGAGTGCAATTATCCAATGTGAAGACAAAATGCAAAAATGATATGAATAACTACAATAGTACAATAAATAGACACAAAAACACAGTGCATAATATATCACGTGAAAAATTCTATACTGGGTGTGCGTGAGGAGTAGAGATGAGTGAATTTGTTCGGATTCGGTTCAGAATACGATCAGCAGCGAATATTGATTTTGCAATATTGAGCAAACACAGCCGAACGTCATTACAGTCAATGGGCGTAAAAATTGCCGAATATGTTCAGAACCGATCATAAGACATACATTCGGCACGAATAGTGTCCGAATTTGGCCCAAATATATCAAAATCAGATTCGGGGCCAAAATCCCAACAAATTCGCTCATCTCTATTGACGAGCACAATAATCAATGTTTAAACAAAGTATTTACATTTTTCACACACATCTCCAAAAGTTAATAATAGTGAAAAAATAATAAACTACATAGCCTAGTAGCTGCCAAATGAGGTAGCTCAAGTAGTCACATGTGCCCATAAAGTGCATAGAGCCAAATCATATAAACGTCACATGTGAATAAAACAGTTGTTACGGAAGTGCGTGCCACTAGTCCGAGCGTCCACCACACCCGACGTACGTTTCGCAATGAAGCAGTCATCGCAGGGGAATTCCACGTTACTGGTAGTACAAAGGCTCTGGAAAAATGAAATGGCTTCTTGCCCACAAAAGACTTCAGCTGAAGAAATATTTTTGTGCTAAAAATTAATTTTTTCATTTTCACTGCTCAACGGTATAAAATTCTGTGAAGTACCTGGGGATTCAAGGGGCTCACCACACATCTAGATAAGTTCCTTGATGGGTTTAGTTTCCAAAATGGGGTCACTTGTCGGGGGTCTCCACTGTTTAGGCACATCAGGGGCCAGGCCTGGGTTGATAATCTGTCGTTCTGGGCATTTGCCCGGTGGGCCGCGGTGTGCCACATCTTGGTGGGGCAACCAGCCCATTTACCGGCTGCCAGCACCTTTAATTTTTCAGACACCTGGTGGTTCAGTATGACAGCTGGGGCCGGACGAGCAGCGTGCACATGTGGCTGTAGCCATGGCCGGCTTCAGCAATGTGCACACAGTGGTGAGGGGGGCAGCTCTTGGCACACAACTAAAAGAAGAGGAGGGTGTGTACATAGTGATCGCACGCAGCATCCTCCTCTTCTGTGTGCAGATCTGTCGCCGATGTCCGATTCAGCCAGTAGGGGGCGGAGCAGCAGCGCAGGACAAGATGAGAGGTAGCTGCCCTGTGTGTGCCCACTGCCCAGCACACACTCCTGGTAACCTCTCCAGCAGCCCATATCAGCTTTTACTGTGGGGTTGGGGCATTTGACACTGCCCCCTATTTTACATACTGAATATTATATAGATATCTCTCTATATATTTATCTTGGAGGGAAAAAATCCCCTTCTGCAGGCAGATGCCGGCGGTGGCCCCTGGGCTGCAGCTTAATTGCACATGTAATGTGTATATAATTCATTTGTTTAAGGTTATCCTGAAATTCACTAAAAAAAATAAATCAGTTTGAAAATAGCGTTGGCCGCGCCTGCGCAGTAACAGCTATCTGTGTATTTAAAGGTGGTCCAATAGCTGCTACTGCACAGACGCTGGTGGCGCCATCTTGGAGGAGGACATTTTTTTTTTCTCTACAAAGAAAAAGAGAGCAAGAGGGAATATATGAGAGAGGATAGGTGCAAACACAGTATGGGGAGCGAAGGGGGTCATGTATGTGGACAACGTATGGGCAGTGAGTGAAGGGATAGGTGCAGACACAGTACGGTGAGTGGGAGGAATGGGTGCAGACACAGTATGAGTAGTGAGGGAAAAATATATGAAGACACAGTATGGGGAGCGAGGGTGATGGGATGGGTGCAGATACAGTACTGTGAGTCGGGGATGTGTGAGGAGGCAGTATGGAGAGTGAGGGGGTAAATATATGAGGAGACAGTATGTGGAGGGAGGGGGAAAATGTGTGAGGAAGGAGACTATTGAGGGGAATAGTGCGAGGACATAGTATTGGGAGAAAAGTGTGAATGGGCACAGGATAAGACTGAGCAGTGTAGGGGGGGTAGCATGGGGTAACAGTGTAAGGGAACAGCCAGGAGAGGACAGTAAGTCAGGGAGGGGGGAGAGTGATGAAGGGGCTAAGTATAGAGACAGGGCCCTATAGGGGGGGCACAGTGTGAGAGGATAGTATGAAGAGGAAGTTATTTATTCAGGGGCTCAGCGTAGGGCAGACATTTAAATTCAAGAGCATTATTTTGACAATTCTATCTTTAAGGGTATCATATGGGATTTGCTACAAAAGAGCGGAGAAGATGGAAGTCTGTAAAGATGAGCTGTGAATGAGAAAAGTCATCAAGGCGCCAAGACATGATGAAGAAAAGAAAGAGAATGACTCCAATCAGAGACAACATCACCTATGGTACCTGGATATAAATGTTTATTTGTGATACTAATTCTCATTTAGGTTAGGAGCATTAACAGACCAAGTTAACATTCAACTTTCAAGTCAATGGCTGCTTCCAACACTCCCCAGTCTCACAAGCTCGCTGCCTCGGGATAACCCTGGACTCATCTCTCCTTTAAACCACACATTCAAGCCCTTTCCACTTCCTACCAACTCAAAAATATCTCCCGCACATTCCTCAACCAAGAATCCGCAAAAACACTAGTGCATGCCCTCATCATCTCCCGCCTCAACTACTGCAATCTCCTGCTTTTTGGCCTCCCCTCCAACAGTTTCGCACCTCCTTCCATCTATCCTAAACTCTGCTGTCAGACTAACCCACCTGTCCCCCTGCTATTCCCCGGCCTCTCCCCTCTGTCAATCATTTCACTGGCTCCCCATTTCCCAGAGGCTCCAGTTCAAAACCTTAACCATGGCATACAAAGCCATCCACAACCTGAGTCCTCCATACATCTGTGACCTCGTCTCCCGGTACTTACCTGCACGCAACCTCCGATCCTCACAAGATCTCCTTCTCTACTCCCCTCTTATCTCCTATTCCCATAATCACATACAAGATTTCTCCAGCGCATCACCCCTACTCTGGAACTCTCTACCCCAACACATCAGACTCTCGCCTACCATGGAAACCTTCAAAAGGAACCTGAAGACCTACCTCTTCCGACAAGCCTACAACCTGCAGTAACCACCGATCCACCAAACTGCTGCACGACAATCTCTACCCTCACCTACTGTATCCTCACCCATCCCTTAAAGATTGTGAGCCCTCGCGGGCAGGGTCCTCTCTCCTCCTGGACCAGTCGCTGACTCATTTTGTTCAAGATTACTGTACTTGTTTTTATTATGTATACCCCTTTTCAGGCCATGGAATAAATGGCACTAGAATAATAAATAATAATTAAAGGGGTTGTCCAAACTTGTGAGGAGTCTGCAGTCATTCTATGCGATTGCTGACTTCTGAATTCCCACAGTGCGCACCACATGCTGTCAGGAGTCTCTTGTGCCTGAGATTTGCATACATGCTGTCACATGCCGACTAGACATGTGTGGCCTTAATGAAAATGAATTGAGCGAGGCCGGGCACGTCTATTTGGAATGTGACCATTTGTATACAAATCACATGCTTGTGCTCACATGACCGTCCACTCTTGCCAATGGAGAATCCTAAAAGTGTGCAGTGCATGCGCTGAGAGAATTCAGAAGCCTGCAGTCACATAGATTTACTAAAGACTTTCATCTCAAACCTGGACAAGTACTTTAATTATAAAATGAAGCTCTGTAGCATGCCAATCCTAACAGCATGTAATATACTCACTGTGAGGATTCAGCTCTGCTTGCAGGTTCCATAATTAACATTATGAAAAAGGAAACCCTAAAAAAGCAGGCATCACATGACCACTTCACTCATATACGATTTTCAATCTTACGGTCACGTGACAATGAGCTTCTCTTCCTGCTTCTCTTAGTTTTTCACTGAACATTGAATTAGAAGAGCAGTGTTCAAATTGCATATATGCTTGTGGGTGAGGGGGCAAACTGAATTCTTACCCCGGATGCAGAAAAACCAAGATACACCTCTAGTCAGCGGGGTCCCCTCTCTTTCTCCTGTAGAGTGTAAGATCTTATGGTCAGCGGGGTCCTCTCT
>VIAB01004506.1:43736-59553 GCA_009801035.1 Oophaga pumilio | reverse complement strand
TATTATTATATACTAGTAATAGTAATGATATATTATAAGAACTGGACTTTAATCTTCCAGTAGGGTCTCCTCTTTAGGAAGCACCACATATACTCAACCTTGCCCAATGTCACTACATGTACACACTGTGCATTTGTGCTGCCTGCTTCTGCCCAATATCATTTCAATAATTTCCCCACTTCTTTGTCTCAAGCCCAGTAACCCCTTTCACAGTGGTAGATGTTTTTTTTTTCAATCTAAGAAATAAATATATTTTAGGACACCACCCAGCTGCTAAAGAAGTAACTATCATAAAGCCAGCCCTTTTCTTCTCAAAGAGGTGCTGCAGCAGCTGGAGTACAAATACTAGGTTACATTGTCCCAAACTGCTGCTGAACTTCTTAACAAAAAGTTTGGTCTCTGTAAAACTTTAATAAGAGAAGGCTGAGCTTGATGACCTGTGGGCTTTAACTCTTAAATTACCAAAAGGTTTCTCAAAAGAACAGCTTAGTGACTTATAATATTTTCTAAAAAAATAACCAAACAACTGTAAAGTTCTAGTTTAGAAACATAATTACTCTGTTGTTTTCCCAACATCCACATGCTGTTTGCTGCCTGGCTGCCGCCTGTGTATCTTCCTACATGATGTCCTTTTGGATGACATATCATGAGACTTGTTGTCCCCTAGAAATACCCTGTACAAGTAGTATTGTTGTCACACAGATACTTTTCCTATGACACAACCAGCCTGGTATATTTGGTACCTACTTACCTACAGTATGCACCATGCACGGAGCTTTACGCCATGTTCCCATGATCAGTTTTTGGTGAGTTTTTGATGTTACAGATTTTCTGCACCCATTAAGTAAAATACTGTAGATTATGTTACCGCTGCAGCCTGTAAACAGAGACCGGAGTAGCCATAGAGAGCTGGCGCTGGACCGGGGGAGGGGGAGGACTATCTGTGTTGTTTTACAAATATGCAATTGTTTGGACTCATGGATTCTGATAGTGGAGAACCCCTTTAACTTCAGGATTCCTGCTGTCTATTCCTTGACTTCCGTCATAATTTACCTTACAATCCAGGACCCAGCAGTGATGTTTCCACCATGTAACTGTCTGTAGATTATATTCATCCTGTTCTGATCAAGTAAGGGAAAGACATTAGCTCTGATTCAGCAAAGCTTTTACTCCAAACTTAGGGCGTAAAAAGTTTTGAAAGTTGCAAAATGTTTGCGTAACTTACAGCTTTTGGCGTTTTCATGACATTTTTGCTAAACTTTGACAAGTTGGGCATAGCTGTGGTGGGACGGGGCGCATGATGGGCTTGATGACCCTCGCTCGTTAAATTCATAAAGAGCGGGTGCATTGCTTATGCAACAAATCTTACTCCAATCTCTTGTACTCCACACTTCATTGGCAACTGGCATTAAAGAATTATTACCAAGTTTGTAAGTTATCCAATATCCTAAGGAAAGGTGGTAACTTAGTGATCCCTGGTGGTCTGACCAGTGGGACTTCAAGCCATAACAACAATGGGGCTTTGGAACCCGGAATATTATTATTATTATTATTAATAATTTTTATAGCGCCATTTATTCCATGGCGCTTTACATGTGAGAGGGGTGAATATAGACAAGTACAATAAACATGAGCAATACAGGACACACATAAGCACAGAAGGAGAGAGGACCCTGCCCGCAAGGGCTCACAGTCTACAGGGATGGGTGGGAATACACTAGGAGAGGGTAGAGCTGGTCGCGCGGTGGTTTAGTAGACTGAGGATCACTGCAGGTTATAGGCTTGTTGGAAGAGGTGGGTCTTCAGGTTCTTTTTGAAGGTTTCCATGGTAGGCGCGAGTCTGATGGGTTGGGGTAGAGAATTCCAGAGTATGGGGGAAGCACGGGAGAAGTCTTGTATGCGGTTGTGGGGAGAGGAGATAAGGGGAGAGTAGAGAAGGAGATCTTGAGAGGTTCGAAGGTTGCGTGTGGATAAGTACCAGGAGACCATGTCACAGATGTATGGAGGAGACAGGTTGTGGATAGCTTTATATGTCATAGTTAGGGTTTTGAACTGGTGCCTCTGGATGATAGGGAGCCAATGAAGGGCTTGGCTTAGGGGAGAGGCTGGGGAATAACGGGGACACAGGTGGATTAGTCGGGCAGCAGAATGTAGGATGGATTGGAGTGGTGTCAGAGTGCTAGAGGGGAGGCCAGAGAGTAGGAGGTTGCACTAGTCAAGGCGGGAGATGATAAGGGCATGCACCAGTGTTTTTGTGGTGTCGTGGTCAAGGAATGCACGGATCCGGGAAATATTTTTGAGTTTGAGATGGCAGGAGGAGGCTAGGGTTATGAATATGGTCCTTGAATGAAGTGGAGGTGCATATGCATAGCAATCAGTAAATTATTCCCTACCCCGATCCCTCATGGACAGGGAATAACCCATTAGTAAAGAAATGAAGGAGACAACCTTAGTAGAGATGAGTAAATTTGTTTGGATTTTGGCCCCGAATCTGATTTTGACATATTTGGGCCATATTCGAACAATATTCGGGCCGAATGTATGTCTTATGATCGGTTCCGAACATATTCGGTAATTTCTACTCCCATTGACTCTAATGACGTTCGGCTGTGTTTCATAAATGTTGCAAAAATAATATTCGATTCCGATCATATTTGGAACCAAATCCGAACAAATTCGCTCATCTCTAAACCTTAGCACAAAGAAACCAGCACTGGTGTCACTCTGCCATCCTCCATCTACCAGGGGTGGGAGAGAAGGCACACATCTCTAAAGGCGGTAATAACCTGTGAATTGAATTTCTTAAAATATACTTGAATAGTATCGAGATTATAAATATTTACCTAATTTAGTTATAGGGTTATGGTATTTGTATACCGCATGATTGTGTTGTTAACAAAAAAGGTGTTAATAGAAAGTTCTTTCCTGGCTCCTTCCAAGCTCTTGTTGGGTGAAGTAGTATAAGGGGGGCATCCTTAGAAACTCATGACACCCCATAAATTAACACAGGGGCAGACACAGACAGAAGAGGGCCCCTGTGAAAGAAACATATAAGGGACCCTTTTAATAGCTCATCATAATGCAGAATTCCACCTGCTTTGGAGGTGGCCCCTTACCTCTTGGGCCCCTGGAATGTCCACCTCTGAATTCACTCCGACACAGGAGTGAATGGAAAATTACAATCCCAATTGTGTCAGAATAACCAATGAAATTACTATAACATTTTGATTTTGTACTTTGCATAAGAACTAAAATATGATTTGCACCTACATAATAATAAAAAATAATAGGACATTTATCCTTTATAGGAATAGTCTGTGTATTTATCAATAAAAAAAATTACTTAATTGATTGGATATGCAAATTGCCTCTTCAAACAACTTGTACTCTATAGCGCCACCTATTGGAAGTAGCGATCCTACAAGTCACAATCAACCCTTTAACGAGTCTTGTAATATGACTTAGGATAAAAGCCAAATCAGAATCTCCATTTACAGACAAGGTGTTTCGGACTGTTGGTCCTCGTCAGTGCAAAGTAGGAGAGATCTGATTTGGCTAGATGAGAAGCTCTGGACTGGGGTCTAGGGGGTAAGGTTTCTCCTTGTGGAGAGTGACATACCAGCTCTTTAATAAAGGCTAGAAAATGTTCCATTCATTTCCTATAAGGCTGTGATCACACATTGCATTTTTGCTGCGTTTTTTTTTTTTTTTCAGCAAAAGCTCCGAGATTTCCAAAATCTCATGCACACACTTGCTTTTTTTTCCCTGACTGAATTGGCATTCTGCTACTTTTTTAATTTTTTTAGTGTGTAAATTCTTTTAGCAATTTGTTTTCAGCATAGAAAGCAATGAGAAAATTAAAAAAATGCTGGAAAAAAACACAACCTTGCATTTTTGCTGCATTTATGGTGAATAAGAGTAACTTTATTAAATGTGTACTGAACACAAATGACATGTAACCTGCACCAAAAAATACAGCAAAATTGCACATAAGAAAGCTGAAAAATTGCACCAAAAATACACAAAATTGCAGCATAATTTTCTTTTTCTAAGCAGCTTCTTTGCTGCCAAAAGAGCAGGGTCTGCCTGCAGAAACAAATGCAGCAAAAACGCATCATGTGAACATTGTAACATTGTGAGAGAGGATAGAATAGGAAGTTCCTCGGTGACCAGGTGACAGTATGTTCTTCTCTGGAGCATAGTTTCTGTAACTGCAGCGTTCTCTGCTCATTTATATATGTGCATTCACAGATGTACACCAATCTGCCAATCCATTAGCATATTGCAGCCTTTCATAGAAAGTATACGCTTACTGCACAGTATTTAATACTAGGCAAAATCCTATTTACAGATAAACAGCAGCATTTTCTTAAGATGTATTTCTGTTCTGCATCTTTCAGTGTCTGGAAGATTTTACTCTAATTCTTTTGGAGCAGATCTTTGGGGAGTGAGATTATGATCTGACCTTAATCCTAATCCCTCATTGCCCTGGGGACCTATAAGGAACTCATTGGCAATGTGTCATCTGAAAAGATTTATCTCCTGCAATACTGTTACAAAATTTCTGGTTCAGCCAGTTAAAGATTGAATTTGCTATAATTGCTCTAAAGTAGTTTCTATGACACAATGTATCCAATAAAAGTAGGGAAGATGGTTGCTCGGTGTACAGTTTACAGTAGATCCTTTTAAAAGTCCAATTTAACAAAAAAATTGAGCGGTGATGGAAAGATGAACTTCATGTAATCAACATAGACATTGTAACAAAAATATTGCATCTGTCACATTGAAATAATCAGCATCAATCAATGTCTTGGAATACGTAAGAATATTTATTCTGCATATTTTGGTAGACTGTTGTCTTGCCTAAGGCTATGTTCACATGTCCAGTAGGATCTAGTTGAATTTTTTTAAAAGCTAAAGCAAAATGTTATGTCTGCACAACTTTTTTTTCTCAACAGATTTCTGCTGGATCCATTCTCAGGGATGATTACTGGGCTTGTGAACTTGGCCTTACAGTAGACATTAAGGGTTGCCACCCTGTCTACAGTGGGAAAAAAGTATTTAGTCAGCCACCAATTGTGCAAGTTCTCCCACTTAAAAAGATGAGAGGCCTGTAATTGACATCATAGGTAGACCACAACTATGAGAGATAAAATGAGAAAACAAATCCAGAAAATCACCTTGTCTGATTAGGCAAGATTTATTTTGCAAATTATAGTGGAAAATAAGTATTTGGTCACCTAAAAACATGCAAGATTTCTGGCTCTCACAGACCTGTAACTTCTTCTTTAAGAGGCTCCTCTGTCCTCCACTCATTACCTGTAGTATTGGCACCTGTTTGAACTTGTTATCAGTATAAAAGACACCTGTCCACAACCTCAAACAGTCACACTCCAAACTCCACTATGGTGAAGACCAAAGAGCTGACGAAGGACACCAGAAACAAAATTGTAGCCCTGCACCAGGCTGGGAAGACTGAATCTGCAATAGGCAATCAGCTTGGTGTGATGAAATCAACTGTGGGATCAATAATAAGAAAATGGAAGACGTACAAGACCACTGTTAATCTCCCTCGATCTGGGGCTCCATGCAAGATCTCACCCTGTGCGGTCAAAAAGATCACAAGAACGGTGAGTAAAAATCCCAGAACCACACAGGGGGACCTAGTGAATGACCTGCATAGAGCTGGGACCACCGTAACAAAGGCTACCATCAATAACACACTATGCCAACAGGGACTCAGATCCTGCAGTGTCATACGTGTCCCCCTGCTTAAGCCAGTACATGTCCAGTCCCGTCTGAAGTTTGCTAGAGAGCATTTGGATTATCCAGAAGAGTATTGGGAGAATGTCATATGGTCTGATGAAACCAAAGTAGAACTGTTTGGTAGAAACAAAACTCGTCGTGTTTATAGGAGACAGAATGCTGAGTTGCATCCAAAGAACACCATACCTACTGTGAAGCATGGGGGTGGCAACATAATGCTTTGGGGCTGTTTATTTGCAAGGAACCAGGATGACTGATCTGTGTACATGAAAGAACGAATGGGGCCATGTATCGTGAGATTTTGAGTGCAAACCTCCTTCCATCAGCAAGGGCATTGAAGATGAAACGTGGATGGGTCTTTCAGCAAGATAATGATCCTGCCAGGGCAACGAAGGAGCGGCTTCATAAGAAGCATATGAAGGTCCTGGAGTGGCCTAGCCAGTCTACAGATCTCAATCCCATACAAAACCTTTGGATGGATTTGAAAGTCCGTGTTGCCAGCGACAGGTTCAAAACATCACTGTTCTAGAGGAGATCTGCATGGAGGAATGGGCCAACATACCACCAACAGTGTGTGCCAACCTTGTGAAGACTTACAGAAAACTTTTCACCTCTGTCATTGCCAAAAAAAGATATATAACAAAATATTGAGATGAACTTTTGTTAATGACCAAATACTTATTTTCCACCATTATTTGCAAAACAAATCTTCCAAATCAGACAAGGTGATTTTCTGGATTTGTTTTCTCATTTTGACTCTCATAGTTGTGGTCTACCTATGATGTCCATTACAGGCCTCTCATCTTTTTAAGCCGGAGAACTTACACAATTGGTGGCTGTCTAAATACTTTTTCCCCCCACTGTCTATAGCATATAAAGAGCATTTGGACAAGTAGAGATGGGTCCTCCACTCGGGACCTTCTTTATGAGCAAGCGAAATTCTGCTAGTAACTATTAAATTAAATGGTCACTTGTAATACTACATTTCCCCTGTATTAAGGCTTATCTACACAGAAGCCAATTGGTGGTGGTCAATCTGTCTAGACCGGCCAACACTTCTGATGAGCACAGAATCATTTCTAATGGATCATACTATGGGCAAACGCCCGGACAACCAGGGGAAAGCTCATATTATGGTATCATAAACTCTGCTTCCAGAATAATTTATCATTGATTAGTAGACAAAAAGCACAACATATTTTGTCCTTTGTTTTAGCTTCCAGTATTTATAAGTTTGTACTTGAAATGTAACAAACATTGTACTGATTGTTGATATCGGAGTCAGTGATTGTTGTAAGTGATGGAGGATTTGTGAATTCTTTATTCATATATGACAATGATGACCCATATTTCAGTAGGGACATTATATGTTCTGGTAGTTGAGTTTTGGTGCCTAAAGGTATGTGGTTGTTTTATTTTACATATATATATAACAAATATTGATGAAAGTATTTAGGCTTATACATGGTGTCTTGGCTTTTCAGTGATTGTTGATGTTGACTTCCAATATTCGAGTTCTGCATCCAAGTAGAGCAAAATCTGACTGTACATCCTCCCCAACTTCAGTTTTCTTACTCACCGAAATACAGAATACTTAGTTTGTTATTTGGCTGCCTATGAAAATGTCTCTAGCATATCTGTATGCTTATGACATAGATATTAGGACAAGGACTGGCGGTCAGTGCATGTTGTGACTGTCCTGGAAAATATTTTAATGCTATATAATAAAGCGTTTACATAAATAGAACAATAAACCTAGACATGAATGGTGATGTAGATAGCAAATATATCTGTTATCATTGTTGGGCTCCAGTTCTGTAAAAATCCTGTAGAGAACATATGAGTTATGGGTTAATCTCTCATCGTTCTGCTTTGGCTGGTGATCTGTTGAAGGGGCATGGATTATCCAAAGGGGTGGAGCTTAAACAGGATTCCAGAACTAACATATTCATGAAATATCATATAGGTCATGTATATCAGAGCAGCAGGGTTCAGAAAGCCGGTATCCCACCAACCAGGTGTTCTCTACTCCAGTGGTGGACTGATGTAAAGAATGTCTGGAGGCAGAGAATAGTGCCGCACCCTGTGTAGTGGCCGCTCCGGGGTACTGCAGATCATCTTTCATACATTTGAGTAAGAGTAGAGCTGCGTTACCCCAAGTCAGCCACTAGACAGTGCACAAAGTCGTACTGTTCCTACTTTATATCCATTAACTACAAGAGCAGATTTTTCCGTTTATGGTACTTCTGTACAGTCCACTATTGTATAGACATATACATATAGCAGAATGGTTGTATCAATGATAAATATATATATACTTTTATTAAAGTGCATAGGCATAAGCAAATATCAAAACATGATTATAAATAAGCTGAGATGTGATCAGTGATTTAATAATTGGTTAGTTACCCTACCAACACTAAAGTTGACTGCATCCCGATGTGTGTTTCGCACACTGCTTCCTCAAGGGGACCCTTGATTTATCATTTTGTGAATTGGTTTCATCATATTTACATCTGTGACCAGCTTTATTGTTTAAATGTTAACAGAGGTTCATAACTATGGATGAACCTAAATAAAATTGCACCTTTTCCCCACCCACCAATTTCAGTCCTTGAATTGGTGCAGAAGATCAGTGGTATACAGTGATTTGTGAAAGTATTCACCCCCGTTGGATTTTTACCTATTTTGTTACATTACAACCTGTGTTTAAATATCTTTGTGATCTGATTTGTGTGTGATGCATCAGCACTAAATAGTGTTGGTGAAGTGAGAAAAATATAGGCATAAATTAAATTTATGGGATCAAGTAACTAAAAATTGGCATGTGCAAATGTATTCACCACTTTTGCGATAAAGCCCCTAAAAATTTCTGCTGCAAGCAATCACCTTCATAAGTCACATGCTTAGTGAAAGGAAGTCCCTCTGTGTGCGAACTAAGTGTCCCATGTCTGTCAGTATATACACTTTACCTTTTCTGAAAGGCCACAGAGGCTGCAACACCATTAACAAGAGGCGGCACTAACCAAACACCATGAAGACCAAGGAGATCATCAAACAAGTCAGGGACAGAGTTGTTGAGAAGTACAAGTCAGGGTTGGGTTATAAAAAAAAATATCCCAATCTCAGATGATCCCCTGGAGCACCATCAAATCCATTATCATCAAATGGAAAGAAGATGGTACCACAACAAACCTGCCAAGTGAGGGCCACCCACCAAAACTCTCAGCCTGGGCAAGGAGGGCATTAATCAGAGAGGCAGCACATAGACCAAAGGTAACCCTGAAGAAACTACAGAGTCCCCAAGCAGAGACTCGAGTATCTGTCCATACCACCACAGTAAGTCGTTTACTCCATAGAGAAGGTCTTTATGGAAGAGTGGGCAGAAAAAAACATTTAGTCACCCAAAAAAATTGTAAGGCTCGTTTTGCGTTTGCCAAAAGACATGTCGGAGACTTCCCAAATGTATGGAGGAAGGTGCTGTGGTCAGATGAGACCAAAATTATTATTTTTTGGCCACCAAGGTGAACGCTATGTCTGGCTCCAAGCCAACGCAGTTCATCACACCAAGAACACCATCCCCACAGTGAAACATGGTGGTGGCAGCATCATGCTGTGGGGATGTTTTTTGGGCAGAAGGGACATGGAAAATGGTTCAAGTCGAGTGGAAAATATATGGTGTGAAATAAAAAGGATATTATTGAGCAAATCCTGTTTCAGTCTGTCAGTGATTTGAGACGGGGACGGAGGTTCACCATCCAACAACACAATGACCCAAAGCATACTGCTTAAGCAACACTCGAGTGGTTTAATGGGAAGCACCTAAATGTTTTTGAGTGGTCTAGACAAAGCAAAGAACTTAATCCAATTGAGAATCTGTGGTCCGAGTTAAAGATTTCTGTTCACCGGAGGAAACCATCTAACTTGAAGGAGCTGGAGAAGTTTTGCCTCGAGGAATGAGCAAAAATCCCAGTGGCAAGATGTGGAAAGCTCATAGAGACTTATCCAAAGCGACTTGCAGCTGTAATATTCACAAAATGAGGGTCTAGAAAGTACTGACTTTAGGGGGGTGAATAGTTATGCACACTGAAGTTTTCAGTTATTTTTTCCTATTTGTTTGCGTCACAATAAAATGAAAACCAAATGTTCACAGTTGTAGGCATGTTCTTTACATAAGCTGATACAAACCCTAAAAACAAATCCGTGAAATTCCAGGTTGTCAGGTAGCAAAATGCGATAAATGTCATAAGGGTGAATACTTTTGCAAACCACTGTATCTACAGGACTTTGACTATTAATCTTGTTTTAATAGATGAACATGATTAAAAAAAATCAAACAGTGCCCCCTCCTCTCCACCACCCAGAAACCAAGATCCCGGAAAGCAATTCTTGGGGACCAAGTTGCGACAGTCTGGGAAATGAATTTGGGCAAGTCCATTTACTGACAGCGTGAAGCATTGCAGTAGCTCTAGTGATGTGTTATTGCCCGTTCATTTATGGCTTCTTGTCTTTTCTCTTT
Source organism: Oophaga pumilio (assembly GCA_009801035.1). NCBI lineage: Eukaryota > Metazoa > Chordata > Amphibia > Anura > Dendrobatidae > Oophaga > Oophaga pumilio. The sequence continues at coordinate 49,268 of VIAB01004506.1, read as the reverse complement.
CTTTTCGCAGAGATCCCTCGCTGCTCAGGATGTAACGAGCACATATTGGATAAATTCATTCTGAAGGTTCTAGATCGTCACTGGCACAGTGCGTGCCTTAAGTGCTGCGAGTGCCAGGTACCCCTGGCCGAACGCTGCTTCTCTCGAGCTGGAAATGTTTACTGTAAAGACGACTTCTTCAAGTGAGTCCAAAGCTTTAATTACATTTCAGCATTTTTGGAGATTTAGACAGGAGTGGATGGAAAAAGTCAAACTCTAGTATAAACTGTCCACTTATTCCTTGACCTAAAATCCTACTAATTGTAATTCTCTGAAAATGAAGATATATGTCATTTATATGAAAAATGTTTGTCTTGTGTAGGTATCTTCTGCATTGCATACGGTGGAAGTGGTTTCTTGTCCTTTTCTTCATTCTGTTACATGAGCCACGGTATTGTTAGTGTATGTATATAGAGCATAACGTAGAGAAAAGTACAAAACGTTATGGGGTCAATGGTGCAGGCGCCATAACAAGTGAAGAATTTACGCCTATAGCCCCTGAGGTTGGAGGACCCTCACTGCTGTGATCAGAAGGTGTTTAATGGGTCCAAAACTTGTTCCTTATGGTCGTCTATTAGTTATTAGTTATTTATGGCATTTTTAGTAGACAGGTTTATGTTTAGTGCGGCATTATTTTAGCCTTAGCAGAATAATGTTTTTACATAGGGTGTTTCATGTTTAATGGTCAGAGCTGATCGGGAACCCCGAATACATGACCCCCTAAAAATCCTTATATTAATTATATCCCCTTGTTTATCTTAAAGGGGTTTCCAAGACTGTTATATTGATGGCTTATAGGATAGGTCATCAATGTCTGATTGGTGGCAGTGATCAGTTGCGGAGCTGCACAGGTAGAGTGGACGTGGCTGGGTACTGCACATCTGCCTCTCTTCTAATCAATAGGGGGCAGATGTGCAGTGCCCGTCTGCGGCCATTATACCACTGGTGGAGCTGTGCGGCTCCGCAACTGAGCACTACCGGCCGCCGCTAGCACCGAGAACAGCTGATTGGAGAGAGACCCAGGTATCACACTGATATTGGTGACCTACGTGTAGACCGTCAGTGTGAAAGTTCCAGACAACCCCTTAAGTATGAAGCTGCTATCTGAGTACTGTATTTATTAGTATTGTTTATTGTGTATTATTTTCAGCATGGTGGCTCAGTGATTAGCACTGTATAGTGGCTCAGTGGTTAGCACTGTATGGTGGCTCAGTGGTTAGCAATATTGTTTTGCAGCGCTGGGGTCCTGGGTTCAAATCCCACCAAGGACAACATCGGTAAGGAGTTTGTATGTTCTCCCTGTGTTTGCGTGGGTTTCCTCTGGGTTCTCCAGTTTCCTCCCACACTCCAAAGACGTACTGATAGGTAATCTAGATTGTGAGCCTCAATGGGGACAGTGACGATAAATGAATGTAAAGCGCCTTGGAATATGATGGCGCTATATAAGCAATGCAAAATAATAATAATAATTTTCATAGTCACCAGATTACGGTTATTTAGGCACCTTCCTGTATAAAAGCAAATGGTATACTTATTTGTTCCTTGATAATATGCTACATGGGGGCACCAATGACAGGACCACACAACGCAGTCATAGTCGATGGGTAAATCAAAGCTCTCACATGGCCGATAAACAGTGAAATAGTAAAACCTAAAAAAGAAAACAATATCTCGTCCCCTCTTATTTTAGCTCTTACGTTCGCTGCTCTTGGCGACTACACTCGCTGAGTAAAAGGCAACCATTAAGTAGTTCGGGGAACGGCCATTGCAAGAGATGAGCGCACACGTGGATGTTTTGGTTCTTTGGGTTCAACCAAACTTTTGTCCAGAGTTCAGCTTGGGTAGCAGAACTCTACCTGAACCTGAACCCCATAGAAGTCAATGGTGACCCAAACTTTCGTGCTGTAGATGGGCTGATAAACGGTTCCATTAAGGGCTATAGATCTCTCTCTCTTTTTTTTTTAACTCCTACCTTCTTGTCCTTTCAGAAAAAGTTTTCAGCAGTTTCCTTATCATCACAGGCAGGGTTCTAATTTCAGATAACACCTCGATACACAGCTGATAACACAGGATCCACCTATCATAATAGGTGATGTCACAGCTCCCCCTCTCGTCACAGTGGCTTTTCTTCAATACAAAAGATAGGGCCTGAGTCAGGTCATTACGGCTAATGCACGTGTGGATTTCTTGAAACATCAGGAATTTAGAGTCTAAAATAGTCTCAGTGCCTGGAGTGAAAATTGCAAGATTTCTATTTTTTTTTACATTTTATTTTAATACAGATCATCATATGGTAAAAAAAAGACAACATAAAAAATACATTGAACCCAAAACCCTTGATTGAAACAACAGGACATTTTGTGAGGATACATTCCCTTTAAGATGGACAACCGTGTGCTATAGTGTAACTAGTATGTGTTTGTACTGGAGTAGATGAGAAATGGAAATGTATAGTATGGAATTAAAAAAATATTTAGACTTGAGAGTCCTCAGTGGTTGATACCTTTTAATGGCTAACTGAAAAGATGGTAACAAATTGCAAGCTTTCGAGACTACTCAGGTCTCTTCATCAGGCAAAGACAAATTAGTATGGAATTAGGCATTTTTCAAAAGTGGACAGAAAAAATCGTTGGCACTTTTTCCAAATTGTGGGTAAACAACTTTGTCTCAAGCATGTGATGCTCGTTCAAACACACTTGTGGCAAGTAACAGGTGTGGTCAATATGAAAATCACACTTGAAACCAGATAACAAGGGGGGAAGTCGACTCAGTCTTTGCATTATGTGTCTGTGTGTGCCATACTAAGCATGGAGAACAGCAAGAGGAGAAGAGAACTATCTGAGGACTTGAGAATCAAAATTGTTGAACAATCTCAAGGTTACAAATCCATCTCCAGAGATCTTAATGTTCCTTTGTCCACAGTGCGCAACATAATCAAGAAGTTTACAACCCATGGCACTGTAGCTAATCTCTCTGGATGTGGACGGCAGAGAAAAATTGATGAAAGGTTGCCGCGCAGGATAGTCTGAATGGTGGATAAGCTGCCCCAATCAAGGTCCAAAGAAACTCAAGCTGTCGTGCAGGCTCAGGGTGCATCAGTGTCAGCACAATCGATGCATCAACATTTGAATTACATTTTGTCAGGCCCTTTTTGGGGTTTGGTATGAAATTATGTCCAATTTGTATTTTTTTCTATGATCGTCCAATACACACAAAGAAAATAAACATGTGTATAACAAAATGAGTAATTGCAATAATTTTCAGGGAGAAATAGTTAATGTTCTAGAACAATTTCAAGGGTGCAAACAATTTTGGCCATGACGTTATCCATCTATCTATCTGCTTGATCTGGGAAAAATCACAGACGTATGAATGGCTCCATAGACTATAGGTTAGGTTCCCCTCACCTTTTCCATGCTATTTCTTTCCCTTCTGGCCGGGATAGATATGTGCTCAATGCAGCAGTCAAACCAACTTGCTACCATTGGTTGTATAGACTGGAGTGGTGGTGATTGGTAAGGGGATAGACTTTTATATTGTTTTTGTTTTATTATTATTATTATTTATTTTTAATCAATCAGGTCAAATTGGTTGTAAAATCCTCTGGGAAAGTTTCCTTTCTCAATATTTAATAGAAGCATTTTTTTGTCCATGGCTGGACTCATAAAATGCACATTGTAATTTGAGGATTACACACAGCCATTCTGACATGGATGTTCACAGTAAGTACACCAACAGCATCAGGTCTAACAGATCTATTTAATAATGTATGCAGTTTGTTTTGGGAAATCTGGTGACAGATCTGATTTGTTTGCTGTGTTTCTGCGGTTGATATCATTATCACTCCTAGATCTTAGAATAGATTACATTGATCCCCATGAGTAGTGGATTAGTTTTGCCTGTATACTCCCATACCAATTTGTACCAATTTTGGTGGTATAGTACTAATGGGAGCTTTCCTGGCACTGCATGGGGCATCTCTATTTCAGGCATTCTGGTAGGATTTTCTTGAAACTGTATTGTTTCTGCTCAAGGAAGACATTTTCTATCTTTTTTAAGTTTTCAAATTTGGATGATCTCAAATTGGTAAAAAAAAAATGTACTTTTAAATAAAACTTTACATAAATCAATAGTACAGGTGAATGTAAGAAAGTTTGTAATATATCTTATGAATGAATTTTGCTTCTTTCTCCACTTATGAGACGCTTCTTCCTCTCCCCTTTGCATCCTGAGCTCACTATCCAATGTGAAAGAAAAAAACAACTCGGGCAAAACAGACTGCCAACACAATGAGGTATCAGGTTACACCTACAGTTATACTCTATGGGAAGAGAAAGGGGCGTAAAAAGGAGTCAGAAAACAGGCAGAGGGAGACATAGGTGGTTGGTGCTGAGCTTTTTAACATCAGAGCTGGAATCACATCCACACAGCTCAGTACTGCCATATAATGTCCTGCATACTGCTGCTTCTCTCTGTGTGCTACTTTATTCCTGCGATGTTTAACGGAGATATCATAGCAGCTAGTCTTCTACCTCCAGCTCAGAGTCAATTACCCAATGCTCCTTAAGGTGGTTAAACACAGTCGATGAACCCACCAAATTCGGCACCGAACAACCATCTAACTTTTATGGGGAGGCCAACAGTGGCATATATTGGGAGAAAGAAGAATTGGGTATGTTGGGTTTCAACATGTCCAATCTTTTGTTCACAAGGGGGATAATCTGATGCCAGAGGTGCCTTACTGGCACCTGACTCTACTGAGAACATATGCATGCTCGGCTAACCTGAGCATGCATGTGTATGGGTTAGTCAGGAAGCTCCAAATCCGAAGCCAAGATCGTCACCCCGGATCTAGAAACGCTGCGCTGTCGTAGGGATCGCTCAGATTCCTGCTCACTGGTTCCTTTGGTACTTTAGATTTTTTTCATTATGTAAGTATGTAATGCAGTCTTTTTAGCAATGATTTTGTAACCATTTTTTAAAAATCAGCGGCAAATGTCACATTAACCTCTGATGCCGCGGTCAATAATGCATGGAGCAATTTCTCGTCTTTTCAATGGGACATGAAAAACTCCAGGAAAGAGAAATAAATATTTGTAAAGTTAAAAAGAAAAAACAAAAACAAAAAAATAACTACCACATATTGTTTATAAAAAAAGCAATGAAAAACAATTGTAAAGCAAATGTGAATGAAATCTAATGCTGATAACACAGTGTAGGAGCCGCCATCCATCTCCATTCAGGAAGCTCCGCCGTCTGCTACATAGCGAACAGAGACAAAGGTAAAACTGTCAGTGTCAGCCATCATGGACAGGTCCTGATAGGAAGATAAATCCTACGATCATCACTCATAATACTGATGGTATTTACATGTCAATGAGAGATTAGGACAGAATCCAAAGGCAATCTAATGGCCTGAGAAGATTATCCCTGCCAATGTCATAATGGAAATAACCACAAATATTTATCATCTATCTATAATAATAATAATAA
>VIAB01004506.1:28264-42891 GCA_009801035.1 Oophaga pumilio | reverse complement strand
ATTTCTTGGGGTAGAGCATTCCAGAGGATTGGTGCAGCGCAGGATCTATCTATCTAATATCTAATCCGTTAACCCTTGCACTGCTGACACTCAGTGGCCCTTGTAAAGTTATAAACAGTAAGTACATTTAAAAGGGTAACTTGGAGCTCCAGAGGATATCTACCTATCTATCTATCTATCTATCTATCTATCTATCTATCTATCTATCTATCCCACATCTATTGATCTATCTATCTTTCTATCTATCTTTCTATCCATCCCATATCTATCTATCTATCCCATATCTATCTATCTATCTATCTATCTATCTATCTATCTATCTATCTATCTATCTATCTATCTATCTATTTATCTCATATCTATCATCCCATATCTATCTATCTATCTATCTATCTATCATATATCTTTATATCTATCTAATATCTGCCGATGTTGAGTGGGGGCGCCATGTTGACTATTTAGGATACCAACCTCCGCAGTTAGGTAGGCGTAACAGGTCATTAGGACCGACTAACGTATTTTTTCCTGTGTAAACCCTTTAATGTCCAGCTTCTATTTTTAAGAGTATTGCATAAATTAGATTATTTTTATGTGTTATTATTAAAAGTTATTTTTAAGGTTTTTTTCTTTTTGGTGTCTAACTTTGTGGGACCCCATATGATACATTCATACAATTGTTTTTTATCTCAGAAGGGAATGCCTCATTGAAGCTTTGCACAATACAGTGTCGGTGCCTCAGAGCTGGGCTTACTTTTATCATCTATCTATTCTATTATTTCTAAACACTGTTTTTCGGTGATTACTTTGTATCTCCGTTCATACTGCACCCACACACACAAATGATACACCATATGAAAGGTAAACTTGCCCCCTTCAGCAAGAAAATAGCCAAGCAAACTACACATCCTCCATTTGATCACAAAATACAGTTTAAAAATTAATTTTCATACACCTGCAGTAAGAAAAAATGACCTGCAGGTGGCACCACACTACCCCAAAGCACATTACTACAAAGCTGCTTACAGGCATCACAAACAAATCCAAACATTTGCCTTGGGGACTTTCCAGCTTGCCGAACTGCTTGCCCAGCCTATTTTAGCCAAATTGGAGGATTGCACACTTCACTGCAGGTGAGGCACATATGCAAACACATTTGTAAACATGCACTGCCTATTGAATTGCACACTTGCTCCGTTCATACTCCACTCACACAAACAAATGATACACCATTTGAAAGGTCAAACGACCTTCAGGTGGCAGCACACTACCCCAAAGCACACTACCACAAAGCTGCTTACAGACATCACAAACAAATCCAAACATTTGCCTTGGGGTCTTTCCAGCTTGCTCAAGTGCTTGCCCAGCCTATTTCAGGCACATTGGAGGATTGCACACTGCACTGCAGGTGAGTCACATATGCAAACACATTTGTAAACATACACTGCTTTTTCGGTGATTACTTCGCCCCACACACATAAATGATACACCATTTGAAAGGGAAACTTGCCCCGTTTAGCAAGAAAAGAGCCAAACAAACCATACATTCACGATTTTATCACTAAATAGAGTTTAAACATTTATTTTCATAAACCTACAGAAAGACACAATAACCTGCAGGTGGCACCTCAACCAGAACACATTTTTTGGCCTCCACTTAACAAACCAATTTTTTGTATTACCAATCTACATATATAAATACCTGTCTGTGTTCATCATCTCATGAAATACATTTACATTTGACCAGCTTGCTTTTTCTGAAATTGCCTGCGCCCCCAACGACCAATGTGCGAAAATTTTGCACGGGCCAAGCTAGTCTCTTATATTAGTGGATCAGTTTATGGCTTTCTAGACCTCTGCTTGCAGTCATTGTTTGGTCTCTTGTCTCCTTCTGCTGAGTATTTATCCTGGATACAGCCTCTGTTAATGTTGGTTAACATTATTGTTGGTTAACACCATTTTCTTTTTTTTAAAAGCAGAGATATTATATATGATTATATATGATGAATAAACACCTATAAGCCATAAGGCTTCAGTTCCCGAGCTAATATTGTATAGGTCGCCTTTGTGCCTTCAAAACACCTCTGAAGATCCAAACTCCTAGGGTGCAGAGATTTCTGTGACGTAAAATCGGTTCCATTCATCTGCGTCGGGTTTGTTCAGATCAGGGGCATACATAGAAATCATGGGTACCCATAGCAGAATTCTAATTGCCCCCCCTCCAAAAAAATGAATATTCAGCGGGGTCACAGAAGAGCTTATCTCACAACTTTGCAGCCCTTACAGAGTAATTTTCCTGCTATTGAAACTCCTAGATTCCTCTCTCATTGCTCCCATAAAGAAGAATGCAAACAAAAGTGCCCTTCAAACACAGTATGTTACCCCCACAATGAATTCCTCCATAGTTACCTCCACACGTACATAGTGTTGACTCTACGGTACCCCTCCTCTCTGGCAAAGTGTGGTGACCCCCAACAATGTATGATGCCCCAACTGTGACCCCCAACGCAGCCCTCCATACAGTATAATGGCTCAACACAGCCCTCCATACAGTATAATGGCCCCAACACAACCTTCCACACTGTATGATGGCCCCACTAGTCACCCATAGTCCTCCATATAGTATAATGCAAGCCATAGTTTTGCATAATTTATAATGTGCCTCTATATGGTATAATGCACCCTCATTGTCTTCCATAAAGTATAATATAGTACAATGTGCCCCTATTGTCCTCCATACAGTATAATGTGCCCTCATTGCCTTCAATATCGTATAATGCACCTCCATATAGCACAATGCACCCCCATTGCCCTCCACATAGTATAATGTGCCTCCATTGCCCTTCACATAGTATAATGTGCCCCCATTGCACTCCACATAGTATAATGCGCCCCCATTGCCTTCCATATAGTATAATGTGCCCTCGTTGTTCTCCATATAGTATGTGCCCCATTGCCCTCCATATAGTATAATGTGCCCCATAGTTCTCCATAATGTATAATGCACCTCTATATAGTGTAATGCTTTCCATATAGTATAATGTACCCCAATAGTCCTCCATATAGTATATTGTGCCCCATAGTTCTCTATATATAATTTCCTCCATATAGTATAATGCACCCCATTGCCTCGATATAGTATAATGTACCCCCATAGACCTCTATATAGTATAATGTGTCCCATAGTTCTCCATAATGTATACTGCACCTCCATATAGTATAATGCACCTCCATTGCCTTCCATATAGTATAGTGTACCCCTATAGTCCTCCATATAGTATAATGTGCCCCATAGTTCTCCATATAGTATAATCTCATCCATAAGTATAATGCACCCCGATTTCCCTCCATATAGTATAATACACCCCCATAGACCTCCATATAGTATAATGTACCCCATAGTTCTCCACAATGTATAATGTGCCTCCATAATGTACCTCATAGTCCTCTATATAGTATAATGCTCCTCCATATAGTATAATGCAACCCAAGTGCCCTCCATATAGTATAATGTACACCCATAGACCTCCATATAGTATAATTTGCCCCACAGTTCTCCATAATGTGCCTCCATATTGTATAATGCACCCCATTGCCCTCCATATAGTATAATGTACACCCATAGTCCTCCCTATAGTATAATACAATATCCACATGGCAGCACCCATTGCTCAGCACACAGGCATATGTACACTGCTGACCACATGACATAAAAGAAATAAAAATTCATCACACCAGGTCACCTTCTTTCATTGCTCCATGGTGTAGTTCCAATACGCACGTGCCCATTGTAAATGAGTAGGTCTGCAGCAGCACAGCTCCATAATCAGCAAGCTGCAAAGGAACGGACAGGTCAAGGCTTGCTCTCCTTGCTCAGTAATGATGAGCACCCAACACTTGGTCACTGGTTGTCACTTCCTCAACCACATTTGGTAGGTATTAACCCCATGCATACTGGGAAAGAGACCCACAAGACCCGTCGTTATATAGATGCTCTAACCCAGTCGTCTAACCATCACAACTAGTGATGAGCGAGCGTGCTGGGATAGGTGTTATCCGAGCATGCTCGTGTCCTAATTGAGCATTTTCGGCATGCTTGAAAAAAATGCTTGGGTCGCCGCGGCTGCATGTCTCATGGCTGTTTGACAGCCGCAACACATGCAGAAATTCCCTGTTTGGCGACTCAAGCATTTTTTTTAGCACGCCGAAAATACTGAATTAGGACACGAGCATGCTCAGATAACACCCTATCCGAGCACGCTCGCTCATCACTAATCACAGACTGACACTTTTCATAGTTGCTCAGATTCCCATTTTTCCTGCATCCAACACATTGACTTCGAGAAGTGATTATTCGCTTGCTTCCTAAGGCTGTGTGCATCCGATGAGTTTTTAACTCTGCATATTATCACTGTGTCAAAAATGCATCTTACAGTTCCAGCAAAGTGGATGGGATTTTTCCCCACACAATTGCATTAGATACGGAAAATCTGCAGGTAAAAACGCACGTGTGATTTTAGTTCTGTGGAAACGCACTAAAATGCATTTAATCCGAACATGAAGTTTTGTAAAACCAAAATATCAGGAAGTATCATAAACAAATGAGCTTTATTTAAAACATGAGACCAAAAATTCAGCTTTGAAAATGCATTAAAAATTCACTCAAAGCTGCAGTGAAAAAAATGCAAGTAACATCATTTACTTAATAGGTGCAGAAAATGTGCAACACCAAAATCATTTTTTATGTGTTTTTTTTTTCTCCATGTGTTTGCTGTGCCAGCAAAGTGGATGAGATTTCTGAAATCTTCTGCACACGTTGCTTATTTTTTTTATTGCATATTTGGAGCAGTTTTGCAGTCAATCCTTGAACATTTTTTAGCATTTTTCACCCATTCAAATGGAGGGGGGAAAAAAACGCATCAAAAACGCACTTATTTTAGGCAGTGTTTTCCTGCCAACACTCCAGTATTTGCAGCAAGTTTTTCTCCTGCAAATCCTGAACATGGGCACATAACCCTTAGGTCATGTTCACACCTTCAGTATTTTGGTCAGTATTTTACATCAGTATTTATAAGCCAAAACCAGGAGAGGAGCAGAGGAAACGTGTAATAGAAACACGTCACCACTTCTGTATTTATCTCCCACTCCTGGTTTTGGCTTACAAATACGGAATGTGGCCTTAGGGTGTGTTCACACTGAGTTTTTTTTGTGAGTTTTTGGATCAGAAACTCTCCAATCAAAACTTGTGGTTTTTGAAGAGTTTCTGCTCTAAAAGCTCAGTCAAAAAACTCAGTGTGAACACACCCTAATATATCTCACCCCTTGACCATCTGTAGTTTTAATATTATGACCGATCAGTGTATCTTACATGACCATGATAAGTCACCAGAAAGAAGCATAATCTTGATAAGCAATAAGACAGGCGCGATATTCCAAGGGGTGTTATTAGCCTTTCACCCATATACAGAGGCAGATGATGCCGGGGCTCAGTACACGGTGTGAGCCATTCACAGCCAGCATAAACCCAGCTGTGCCCCCTGACACAGAATATCTAATGCAATCTTCTCATGTTGGCGGCCCTCCCTCGCTGATGGTCACCCTAACCTCTGTAATCATGGCTGCAGATAGCCGCCTTGTATTTATAGGCTGTGTTTTGTTATAGTCTAATACTGATACTCTTACGTCCCGTGCTGTCGAACATCTTCTCCACAGCCTTGAAAATACAATCCCAGCAATGCAGGCTTTATCCTTGGAAGTGGTGAGATAGCTGGAAGCCGTCACCGCCGTGATGCTCAGAATGTCAAGAAGGATTCAGAGACAGAAGCCAAGTTTAACAGTCAGGAACATTTATTCCGGGGGTTAGGCTTAATTACATTTAAAGCGGCCCTGTCACCGTGAATTAGCATTTTCCGAATCAATAGTCAAGAAATACTTTTTTATTATACCAGCTATTAACTCCTGAAATTTCCATTTTAAGGCGGTTTACTATTATTTGGTCTCATCTTTCTTCTGTGCAGAACCAAAAAATTCAGATTTGCTGTTTTAGGGGTTTTTTTTTGTATGTTTTTAGACACAGATGAAATAACTGTACCTGGACTCAGTACTCGCCCAACAATTTTCTTACTTAAAGGCATGTGGCTGGGGCACAAAATAATTTTTGCAATTGGTGTTCATAAAAAACGTTGCACTGTTTTCCTTCTACAGCCTCTGTGTTCCACTGTCCATTTCCTTCTACAGCCTCTGTGTTCCATTGTCCATTTCCTTCTACAGCCTCTGTGTTCCACTGTCCATTTCCTTCTACAGCCTGTGTTCCACTGTCCATTTCCTTCTACAGCCTGTGTTCCACTGTCCATTGCACCGTTTTCCTTCTACAGCCTCTGTGTTCCACTGTCCATTACACCGTTTTCCTTCTACAGCCTCTGTGTTCCACTGTCCATTGCTAGCTGCAGAACGAGTTATCTGAGAGTCCATCAGTGAGATCGCCGTAAGGGTCTGACGGGGAGTTTGTCATTCTTTTATCTTTTTTTTTTCTGAACTCTTCTCAGCTGATTTATGATTGCAGACTTGAATGTGGTGGGAAACAAAAGGTCTGTAATAGTCAAATGATGCTACATTTTTTCAAGAAATCCAATTGCAAAAATTATTTATATCCCAAAATATGTATATTTAGGTAAAAAAAAATAAAAAAAATTGTCCCCAATGGTCGACAACTCTTAGGTGATGTCTGATACTGTGATATGTTGATGTCTATGTGTATATACAGAGTATAAGGAAGCATTCACTTGAATCATTCGTATAGTAGGATAGCTCCATCTTACTGGATTCCACCATTGTGTCTTTTATATACTAGATACGTCCATGTACCTGTCTGCTATATAATAGACTGTAGACCTCAGGTCTCAAACCTCAAGGTCATATTCACTGTGGCTCCTGATATATTGATAGGCTGGATGTACATTGACATTGCGTCAGCTTTATATATAGTTACAATCAAAATTATTCAACCCCCATTGCAAATTAGGATTATTCATTTAAAATTTTCTATTTGCAATAAACCAATCAATCAAGAACAATTAAAATAGCTGAATGCAACTAATAAAACAAGGGGTTTCTCCAAATTCATCAAAATGCAACTTTTACCGACTTGTGCAATCTCAGAACTATTCATCCCCCAGAATATAATCCCCTGGAATATAATCCCTCATAGGAGCGCACATTTGTGAATCAGGTGTTATCTCAATTACAACTGATGATAATCATCATATTAGTTACATCAGGTATGCTTGAGATAAAACACATCAAATACCTGGACTGGCTAGGTATGCTTGAGATAAAACACATCAAATATCTGGACTGGCTAGGGGCTTGTTCATTGTGACATTTGATTGCATGTTAGAAATATGGCTAAGTCAACAAAATGGTCCAAAAAAATAAGGGGAAAGATCATTGCTTTTCACAAATAGGGAAAAAGATGCAAAAAGCTAAGGCAGTGAATGTTCGTAGAGATACATATGGAAGCAGGGTTCACAAGTTCAAAATTACAGGAACATAGGCTACATTACCTGGATGTGGCAGAAGAGGGAGCTGTCACTGGCTGCCACCAGATCCCTGAGGAATCTGGTGGTCAAAAAAATCTCGAGAGACTACAAAAGACCTGCAGCAAGATCTGGTGGCTGCAGGCACTTAGGTTTCAGTTTGCACAATAAGGCATATTGTTATGACTGCCATTCACACGGGTAACGTACAAACCAGAGAGTCAAATACCTGAATCTGACAGATCCATGTTAAGACTAGGAAAAGCTCTCCTCTGCCCCTGCCTTACCACAGAGTTTGACACCCTAAGATAACGCAATGGCGCCCCCACACGCGACGGCGAATTACCCTGAATGTCCTTATCAGCTTCTAGGATCGCTAGACTAGCAGTTCCCTAAGGAGTAAAAGAGTCCCACACAAAACAGCTGCCACCAACATAAGCCACAGCAAAGTGAATTAATCCAACAAAGCCTATCAATAACAGGAAACACAAGTAGGTGAAGGTATTTGAAGCTGCACCCGAAAAGTGACGAGTAAATTAAAAAACACCTGCTACCCACAACTGACAGAAACAAAGATAACATAACTAACACACCCAAGGAAAAAGGTGTATCTGTGGAAAGACATGACAGCCACAGAACACAGGATGAAGGGTTCGAATCCAGAACCATGACACACATACTAAATGCTACAGTTCTCCATTCCCGAACTCTAAGATGTATGACTCTACTGATCTATAAGCACAAGAATAGTCCGCTCCATTATGCTCAAAGCCTAATAAATTTGACACAGAAATTGAGGGATTCTGTTCTCTGAAGCAATGAAGCACACTGGAACTTTTCTGGGCATTGGGATCAGCGATATGTCTAGAGGAAGAAGAATGAAAGCTTATGCTTAAAAGAACAGCCTGCCTACAGTGAAGCAGGGTGGTGACTTTATGATGCCTACAGTAAAGCATGGTGGTGATCCACAGTCAAATGGTGGCTCTGTGATGCTCTTGTGTTATCTGCCTTCTTTTGGCACTGGAAACCTGCAAGTTGTAGAGGAAGGGCAAATCAATCAAGTAACAGGGAATCTTAGGAGAAAACTTCATTCCCTCTGTAAAGAGGCCAAAGCTTTTACATCATTGGACCTTCCAACAGGAGAATGATCCCACGCATGCCATAAGCTGGTGTCTGGCTGTACACAACATTCGCAGCTGGTTATAACAGCCAGAAGTGATCTACTAAATACTGAAGATTCTTGTCATGAAGTAGTGAATTATTCGGAGACTGCAGAAGTCAGCAAAAGTGATATTTTGTGTTTAATTTAATTTGAAGAAACCACTTGTTATATTAGTTGTGTTGAGATATTTAAATTGTTCTATTTTTTCAAAATTCTATCAATGTATAATTATGGATACAACTGGTGTTTGGCTCATATGAACAGGCCTTATTTGTCATTTTTAGACTTATTTTCTTACTCTTCTAGTTTTGGATTTATTTTTTAACACATTTTTGCATTTGTTTTGTACTGTATTGTAATGATGGAATATAAAAATGAATGCTATACATGTAAGAACGAATTGATCATTTGGGTAGTACCTGAGGGCCCATTATCAGGGGAAGATCTTAGCCCATCAGTTAAACGGTATTCTTTAGAGTTCAATTACATTGGACTGATATACAGAGGATTCTCCACAGCAGAAAATCTGCAGAGAAAGGATTTGGTAAAATCTCATCCACAATGCTGCAACTGTAATACAATGGGAATTTTCCACCTGTAAATTCACATAGAATTTGCTACATGAAAACATACTATTAAAAAGAAAAATTAAAAGGCAGCCAAGTGTATGAATGTGGTAGATGGTAAGTGGTCTCCAGAAGCACAGATCGCTCTCAATCCATGTACATAGGCAGACAAAATTCATAAACTTTGTGTGCGTGTGCATGTTTTAAAATAACTTTTTGGGCACTTTGTAGCATGCCTGCAAAGTATAGAGAGAGCATTAAGCAGGCTCGGACTGGCCCATAGGAGAGCAGGTGAATCCCCTGGTGGGCCCCTCTGAAGGAGTGCTATTGAACTGTGCGAATACACTTGATTCAATATTTACATAGAAAGGCAACATTAAAACATTCATTATACAAACAATTTTAAGTTTATATTGAAACATAAGTACATTTTTGCACTAGGGTGAGGCCATTTTTGCATGTAGCTGAACAGTGGGTCCCTGGATTCAATTTTACTTGTTGGCCCTTGCTAGCCCAGTCCAACACTGGTATGAAGAATGGGATAGAGAAGGGGTCTTATTGAGCGTCGGAAATACTTGGGAGAAGGTCAGTGACAAATATCAAACTCTCTGTCATTGTACACACAGGTCATATCATCAGTAAGACGTGATCTAAGATAGATCCTAGCCAAAAATGATTGGTTCTACAGCCGACCTCATGTTTTTAGATTGAACCTTTGGACCCCTGCTTTGCTAGGATATTGAGTCAGAACCTGATCCAACCAGACATACTCTATTGTTATGGAGACCTAGACATTAATAATAATTAGTGAAATACACTCATATGGTGACCTTACACATCTAATGCTGCACCTCCACATGGTAGATGACACAAGTTCCGAAAAGAAAACAATGACATTTGTTGCACTGAATTTCCTTGACTAATTTTACTGTTCTCTCGAGTAATCTATGATAATTATATTTATCTTTACCAGACGATTTGGCACCAAGTGTACAGCCTGCCAACAGGGGATCCCCCCAACCCAAGTGGTACGGAAAGCCCAAGACTTTGTGTATCATCTACACTGCTTCTCCTGCATCATCTGCAGTCGACAGCTGGCCACTGGAGATGAGTTTTACCTGATGGAGGATGGACGGTTAGTCTGTAAAGAGGATTATGAGACCGCCAAGCAGAATGGTGAGACAATGTTTATTTTGTAGTGATATATGCAGGAACTGTTTTTTTTTTCTTCATTTTTGACATTTTAAGTTTCATCTCCTTTCGGTAGGAAGTTATGTAAGAAATATTGATTTTCATTGATGGTGCATGATTGGCGTGATCTGGGTGTGATCATTGGTAAGACCGAAAAATAAATCTTTACTTACCTTCTCAGTCCAGAGTTCTATGGAAACTTACATTGCATTGCCATGATGAAGAAAACATCTGCCCTTTTTTGCGCTTAAATGGGTGGTCCGGTCACAACATACAGATAACCTATCCACCCCTTTAAAGCCTAGTAAATTATAGGCCATACTCTGAGTGAAATCAGCTTATTGTGCACATGGTGACGTTTCTAGGATGTAAAGTATGATGTACACACAAGTTGGTTTTACCATATTGAACCTGAATTGACTCCCAACAAATTTCATAGAATATTTGGTGGGAATTATTATTCACCTATGTCATGTCTACAGAGCTGGATTAAAGGGGCTGTCTTCTTTTTTGGAACTTTTTTTTAGGTCACTGCCTGAATTTGGGGCTAAAATAATTTTTGCAATTGGGTTTGATTCAAAATTTTGCACCGTTTGCCTTTTACAGGCTCTTTGCTCTCATGCACATTTGAGATTGAAGTAGTCTGTGAACATAAATTAGCTCAGAAAAAGACAGATAAAAGAGTTACAAATTCTCCTGCCAGAATAAACTTACTGATTAAATCCTCAGTTAATGGTTCAGCCAGCAGTAGACAGTGCAACACACACCGGCTGTAAACGGCCAACGATGCAATTTTTTAAATGAAACCCAATTGCAAAAATTATCTTAAGCCCCAATACCATGTAGCTAAAATGTGTTCAAACATGAACAATCCCTTTTAAGGTTTATGTGAACCCACGTCCTATATTTATTGGACCCAGATCCCACCTGATCACTTATAACACAGACGGCTGTGTATTTTTGCAGCCAGATCCGCTGAAGTTTATGGAAGTTATGCCTCTTTGTCCACCTTTTCCTGGTTGGATAGAATCACACAAATGACAGTGGGGACGGTGAGTGTTTTCGTCCTGTTATAAAGCCCTGTGTGTCTATGCACAAGGATGATACCTTTTTCTTGAATAGAGTAATTTTAGGATATGTTATAGAGGAAATGACAATCAAAGTGAAATATACAATATAGTAAACGTTACTCAGAGTGAAGCCCGCCAATCTGGACTGAACTCCGTCTACTCGGAATGTTAATTTTGACGCTACTTTTCCTTAGTGAATAATTAGATTGAAATAAAATGTAGTATTTGGTTTCATGACATCAGCACTGACAGCATCAAACCCGAGAACGACCATTTTCTGGTAATAGATGAAGCTTCTTCCCAGATGTGCCATTTGTCATGTAACGTGGTGAATGATGAACAGAATTCTTGGATTCTGATACATTGAATCAGAAAGAAGACTGATCATAAATACATCGTAACATCCAATAAAGGGAAATACGTTGTGATTCCCTATTAGTGCTGCTATAATACACACTGGGAAATATACATTTAGAGCGAAAACGCAGTGAGGATCAATGCACCTAGTAGAGCAAAAATGACACTGCAACATATTTATGGCAGGATATGCTACAAGGCTGGGGGTAGGAAACTGCTACTGGCAAGATCCATAGCAATGCGGATCTATAGATCTGGCAGATTCTATCACATTCAGGGGAAAGGTTGGATGCTTTAATAAACAGCAGAACCTAAAGGGTAATACTAATGACACCTTTGGAGTTTTTATTTTTTTTTACTTAGATCTATTTATTTTAGGCTAAAATAATTCATTAAAAATGTTGCACCAGTTAGTTTTTCAGGCTGATTGTTTCCCTGTACGTATCTGGCTGCAGAATGGGTTAACTATAATCAGAGAGATTGTTTTGACAGTGAATTTTAAATTCTTTTATGTCTTTTTTTTTCTGAGTTGATTTATGACCACATTAAAGTTCAGGTCAACTTTGATGTGGTTTGTGGACAAAAATCATCACAGAAGAGTTCAGAGAAAGACAGATAAGAGAGCTCATGGACTGATTCCTGAGGTTCATTTACACTGCAGGATTATCATGAATGAGTATCTCCGGGAACGCTTGATAATCTTGATGTCTAAACAGGCTGCGATCATCTGACAAAGGAGATTGATCGTTAGGTGAAATGAGTTTTTGTACTATAGATCATTGTTCTCGAAGGCGCACTGGCGGACACAGACAGAAAGGGGCCCCTGTGCAATAACAGAATATGGGCCCTTTGCAGTCCAATAGCTCCTCATAATGTACAATTACACCTATTTTGGATATGGTAGTGGCCCCCTTACCTCTCAGGCCCCTGTGCGGCTGCACAGGTTGCACCAATGTCCACCACTGGCCCTGTGTATTCGGGACTCATGGTGGTGAGAACGATGGCTGCCTGTGTGTACCGAGAGATGTACTACACATTGTTCAGTGTGCATCTGTAAGGTGGTCGGTCTCTGTATGGAGGCTGTTAGATGATCACCGATCAGCAAAGAAGAAGCTGATCAGAGGTTGTTTAGTGCCACCGGTCTGTTCAATGTAAACGGACCCTTAGTTAATATAACTCAGCAGAAAGCAATGTGCAGAGAAGCAAACAGCTTATAAAAGTCAAACAGTGAAAAAATAAACAATAGTAAAAACGAATTTTTGCCCAAAATACTTATTTAAATAAAAAAAATATATATATTGCCCCAAGAGGTATCCATACCCTGTGCCCCAATAAAAAATCTGCAATGGCCCACTCCACCGGAGGTGCAAAGGTGTATTTTGACCCCTTTAGGCAAGAGTTCAGTAAACAGATTTGCAGGACTCTAGTCCAGTGGCCACATCAGTAGTCTTCAGCTCCTGGGAACGTCCTCCTCCCTGCTGGCCTCCCCCGGTGCCTCCTCTGATCAGGCCTGGATCAACGTCATGTGTGCATCATGCCGGACCTACTAATCAAGAGAAGCGCTGGACAAGCCGGCAGGTGGGAGGAGGCTCTCGGGGCTCTGGTCCAGTAGCCATGATAAACCAACGCATCTTCTGGACCAGGGTCCTTCAAATATTTTTTGCTTAAAGAGCACCTAACTCCAGTCTGAGGCTGCAATTTTTTTTTTTTTATGAAACAGTGAAAATCCCCAGATTGGAGATTTTTCTAAATATCACATACTAACAACAGAGGCCAGAAGTGTCCCTAGTGCTCCCCCGTAAGAGCCTGACTTTTGCTAGAAAGAACAAGACAGAACGTCGGTGGGGTGAAATCCCAACCTGCAGAACGGGACCCCACAACCCACGTAATAAAGTACGCCGCAGTGCTGGGTTAGTGCAAAGAGAGCGATCTCACACTGTCACTGCTGGAGGGGTCGCGGAGGGATTGTCACTGCTGGAGGGGTCACAAAGGGATTGTCACTGCTGGAGGGGTCGCGGAGGGATTGTCACTGCTAGAGGGGTCGCAGAGGGATTGTCACTGCTGGAGGGGTCGCGGAGGGATTGTCACTGCTGGATGGGGTCATGGAGGGATTGTCACTGCTGAAGGGGCCGTGGACGGATTGTCAATGCTGGAGGGGTCACGGAGGGAAAGTCAACGCTGGAGGGGTCGCGGAGGGATTGTCACTGCCGGATGGGGTCGCGGAGGGATTGTCACTGCTGGAGGGGTCATTGAGGGATTGTCACTGCTGGATGGGGTCACAGAGGGATTGTCACTGCTAGAGTGGCCGCAGAGGGATTGTCACTGCCGGATGGGGTTGCGGAGGGATTGTCACTGCCGGATGGGGTTGCGGAGGGATTGTCACTGCTGGAGGGGTCGTGGAGGGATTGTCACTGATGGATGGGGTCGCAGAGGGATTGTCACTGCTGGATGAGGTCACGGAGGGATTGTCACTGCAGGAGGGGTCGTGGAGGGATTGTCACTGCTGGAGGGGTCGCGGAGGGTTTGTCACTGATGGAGGGGTCGCAGAGGGATTGTCACCGCTGGAGGGGCCGCGGAAGGTTTGTCACTGCTGGATGGGGCCGCGGAAGGATTGTCACTGCTGGATGGGGCTGCGGAAGGATTGTCACTGCTGGATGGGGCCGCGGAGGGATTGTCACTGATGGAGGGGTCGCAGAGGGATTGTAACCGCTGGAGGGGCCGCGGAAGGTTTGTCACTGCTGGATGGGGC
>VIAB01004506.1:10616-26000 GCA_009801035.1 Oophaga pumilio | reverse complement strand
GATGGGGCCACGGAGGGATTGTCACTGCTGGAGGGGTCGTGGAGTGATTGTCACTGCTGGAGGGGTCGTGGAGGGTTGTAAGACCTTAAATAAAAAGTTTATCCCCAGACCGGCAGTGGCTCTATCTACAATTCATATTCTGTGTATAACATGCTGCGTCTTCAGAGAATGAGATAATGGCCGGTAGATTGTGAGCATACAAGGGCAGAGCCCTCTGTACCCATCTGTCATTGTTAGTTCACTGCTATTTATATCTGTGTTTTGTATGTAACCCCTTCTTATGTACAGCACCAGGGAATCAGAGGTGGTCTAATAATAAATAATAATAATGCCATTTTATGTCCCTGTATTATACAGACGATTCAGAGGGTGGAGCGAAAAGGCCTCGTACCACGATAACCGCCAAACAGCTGGAGACGTTAAAGAATGCCTACAAGAACTCACCGAAACCGGCCCGGCACGTGCGGGAACAGCTGTCCTCCGAGACTGGGCTGGACATGCGAGTTGTGCAGGTACATCGCAAACATATATAATAGTCATTTACAACATCACTTGAGTTAAAAAAAAAAATAAAGAACATTTTTTATTTTAAACAAAATTCATGAATCGCGTGCGCCATTTTGATAAATTTAGTGAAAAAAATAAAAACGAATACTACACTACAAAGAAAGAAAAGTGACTTAACCCCTTTACGACATCTGCCGTACATGTACTGCGCAAGTCACCAGTGGGTGTATAGAGCAGGTTCACGCAGCGAGCCCGCCCCATACACGGCAGGTAATAGCTGTGTATTACAGCAAAGACCTGCCGCTAGCAATTGCGCATAAGTGCGCTGCGTTCAACCCGCAGCTTTTACTGATCGTTTGCACATACCCTTACAGTTTTCGGAGCCTAATGTGACCTTCTCTTCTCAGGTCTGGTTCCAGAACAGAAGAGCTAAAGAAAAAAGGCTGAAAAAGGACGCAGGCCGGCAGCGATGGGGTCAGTTCTACAAAAGCGTGAGGAAATCACGGGTGGGAAAGCCGGGGAAGGAGAGTTCTGCAGAGGATTGTGGAGTCAGCGACAGCGAATTAAGCTACAGAGGTAAATGATAAATTATTATATATTTGTTGGGCAAAGCTTCTCCGCATTCAAAAGCCAAGAACCCCGTACAAATTATATCAAAGTATCCCCAAACTATGACCATACTACTAGACAATGTAACCTCTAGGGTGCCTGTTGGGTTTTAGAAAACCTCATTGTCACTTGTTGATTCTTAATCGTTATCATTACTCATTTATAATTTGAGTATTCCATCATCATTATTTTTGGATGACATGTTTACCAAAATTTAAAAAAAACCTTTATTGTAGTCCACTATTACTATGTTAAAAATGTAAACCCTATCATGGAAGTTGTACTGAATTCAAAAAAACAACAAATGTCTAGTTTAGTTTATAGCACCACACCTGCCTACAGGTTGTTTGTGGTATTGCAGGTCACCCCTATTTACTTCAATACCGATGGACAGGTATGGTGATGTTTCTGGCAGTAGGCAGCCTTGGTTTTATAATTGGGTACCACTCCTTTAAAAGTACAGTTAGAATATTCATATCCACTTTATAGATTTTCCTATTTTAAAGGGAATGTGTCATTAAAAATGTATGTATTGTTTAAGTAAGGTTATTATGTTAGATGCAAAATATATTTTAAAAATAAAACTTGCATTTTTTTCCACTGTGTTCTGGGGCTTGTTCAGATTCTAACTTTTCATGGTTTCAGGAAACAACACATGTACATAGCCACAATGATCAGACTCCAACGCTATCTTTTGTATTGTAGTATCTATTGAGCGTGTGCAAAAGTGATTGTCAGGTAGCAAGGTCAGGGTCATTGGTGGATTCTTTATCATGTCAGTATAGAGGTTTTACCTGTCATTGTAATGCTGCCTCTGATGATAATGAACCTGCTGAAAACTCTTCCAAAAAGGAAAGTATGAGTTTAAAAAAAAAAACAGTGGCCAGTGTGAAAATTGCAAGATTAGTATTTTTTTAAAAATTTTAAATTACATTTTTTTTAAATTAAAATCATGATATAAAAAACCCCTTTGCAAAAAAAAAAAAAATAAATTACACAAAAACCTGATTTAATTAACGCATTCCTTTTAAATGGTAGAAGCCCGTAAACGTCCATAAAAATATTCTGCTTGCGCTCCATTAACTTCATGATGCCGGTAGCTGGCTCGGAATCGAGCAACATCTGGAATGCTGAAGTCGGTCCGTTTTAAAAAGTGCAAAGCGATTCACCAAAGCCTTAAAGTTCCCGTGAATTATGGGAGTTCATGCTGTGTTCCTATGAAATATAGTGCATTCTAATGAACTTTGTATTTGTCGGCCACTTTCCTGAGCTGCGGGAAAGTTGTAGCCACAACGGAGCTGACAGCAATCGGTAGTTACAAAACCCCTCTCCATCTCCAGTAAATACCTGAGAGCAGTATTCCCTGCAGTCCATTTGTCAAACACGGCCGTGAACCAGGCAATTGATCAAATAAATAAGGACGCAGAAGGACGATTAATCATCCCTCTGGTTCAGCCATCAACTGGTTTATGATGATTTTTGTGCGTGCGGAATATTAAACAGCTTATAATTCACAGCTGCTGCCTATTATTTTATATCAGACTAATTTCTTCATTATATCTATGCTTTAGTATACTATAAAGAAGAGCTTTATACTGTGACTTGTCATGTTTAATGACATACTAAGACTGTCCTGGAACCTCAGCCCCTGGCCGACGTTCAACCACGGAGAGACACAAATCCATTCTTTATATACTGTATTCCAGATCTTATCGGACAGAAAGCCGTTTCTAGTAATAATTTACCATCTCTTATTTATTATTTTACTATTAGAATTTTTTATATATTTTTATTATTATTTTATTAGCATTATAGTATTATTTAATGAATACATTACAGTCCAATTAAAGCGTTATTCCCATTTTAGAATAGGTAATAAATAAGTTGGGGTGACCCCCGACAATCCTGAAAACAAAGCCCCGTTTGAGTGGAGCGATGGTTGCTGCATGCATTTATTCTCTAGGACTCTGTCTGTGGCAGTCCCATAGAGAATGAATGGAGAGGTGGCACGCATGCACAGCCTTCGCTCCTTTCAAAGGGAGCATTTTGGCGCTTTGCTCTCAGGACTGGTGGGGGTCTCCCAGTGCTTAGCAGGTTATCACCTATCCTGGGCCATAAGAGGAACATAACACTTTAAAGGGGATGGTTGTCAGGGCTTGGAGCTCAAGTTTGCAGCCAGTCTATGTGACTGCAGACTTGTGAATCCTCACAACATGCACATTGCACGCCGTCAGGATTCTCCAGTGCCGGGAGCGGGCAGGCCTGTGACTTGCATACAAACGGTCACATGCCGACTAGACGTGTGCGACCTCACTCAATGCAAGTATATTATATTGCCAGTCTAGTCGGAATGTAGCTGAAAGTATGCAAATCGCATACATGACCGCCCACTACCGGCGATTCCTGACCATGCACGCTGTGAGGATTCACAAGTCTGCAGTCACATAAGGTGACTGCAGACTCGAACCCTGAGTCGGATCAACCCCTTTAAACTAAAAAAAATGCTTCTATAACATCCACAAAAATGATTATTTCCGAGTTCTTGATTCAGGACCATGATGCAATTTATCAGAATTGTTTTCTGCCTGGGTTATCCAAATCTCTTGTTTTACTTTTACGTAGGGAAAGTGATAACAACTTGTTTCCATTCTGCAATTGTACATTTTACAGTGGCCAAAGATTTGCACCAATCCTTTTTTTTAACTGAACAAACATAACCCCTATCTTTCCTTATTGTGGACTGGAACCCCAAATGAAGCTCTTTTAAAAACTTTTTGCATAAAGTTTTTTTATTATTTTATACCTTTGACATTGTGTATTTTTATTTTTTTACCTACAGATGAACAGATTTTGTCAGAGCTGGGATCGACGGCCGGTATTTACAGTACAGGAGGGGACCTTGTGAATGTGCCTCTGGTCAATGGAGGCTTTACAATAGATGCAACAGGACAATCCTACCAGGAACTTCATGACGGTAGCCCCTATGATATACCACAATCGCCCTCTTCTATTTCATCCCTTCCATCCCATGGGTTACCATACAACATAGACAATGCAGGAGGGCTTCTCAACCACCCTCCTTTACGAGCACTACCGGCTGCTCCGACCTCCGACATCTCCACAGAAAGCAGCATGGGCTATCCAGACTTCCCAACCAGTCCAGGTTCCTGGTTAGATGACATGGACCATCCTCCATTTTAAAGTAAAGGGATTGAGATCAGACCTTCTAGATGATCATCGAGTTTGCCAAACTCTGCAGACACCACACTCAGCCTTTGGACAGCTCTTAAATAAAATGATATGCTCTACCCCCAATACTGGACAGTCCTGCTAAACTGACGCCCATACCAAGACGAATTGGAGACGGTGATGTAGAGTGGTGGAGCTCCCTTAGACAATGCTCGGTAAAACAATGTATTGATATAAAGACGAAATGTTTGCACTTCTGTGGGGTCTGAATCTCCCTACCTAATCCTGGGTGATCAAGAGACATGTCTTCCCACTTTTCTCAGTCCTCAAGAGTTCATGCTCATGAGTATTTGCGTCATCTTGCCACGTGAAAACATCAGAAGGATCAACAAAACCAACGCCTTTATATAAGGCCCAGACCATCAGTTTGACATGCAACCGACAATCTATACCCATTATTGCAGCATTTGATGTGGGACAGAATCATATGTTTCTGAATAAATGAAATAGTGAGATGATCGGATTGGAGTTTATTATCTCATTTCCTTCTATAGTTGGTCCTGGAAACGTACGTCAATACCACGGATAGCGGATAGGTATTGGAAGTGGCGGAAGTTACTGAGCCTGTAGTATGTAGCTACAAAGCATATTAACTCAATCGTGCATTTCCTAAGGGTAAAATCATAGTTTAGTATGCAAAAATAAAATTGTTAAACTGCAAAAAATGTAACAAAATATTGCACGTAGTATGTGGGAGAAATGACCGTCATGAGATACCACCACTGTATGACTTCTCCCTCTATACAATGTACAAGGATAGAAAACAATACAGTACTCCGCATCTTAGAGCCAGTAAGGTAATGTAACATGTAGGTTACGTGCACACTTCAGTATTATGAATCTGTGTTTTATGCATAGTGGCCTCTTGTGCCCATAATGTGCCTTTTATATTTTACATGGAAATTCCCACAGATACTGGGTAATTCCTTAAAATTAATGCATGGCATACCCCTTTCACAAGCCAATTTTTTTTCTAGAAGTTACTAGTGGAGAATAAAGTTTCTTGCAAGACACCAGTCAGTGGTGCACAGTCCAAAATACAGAGTAAGAGATCTATAGGGACTTGGTGCTTTAATGGACAGGGTCCCTCATGTAATGGTAAATCACTTATCTCAACCATCCCAGATCTAGTGGGACAGTCACGAATTTGGAGAGTTGTCCTGACTTCAGCCGTATCTGTGCCCTCAGGCCACACATCCAGTGGAATGTAGTGGTGAAGCAGGGAGACATTAATCCCTACCCCACCACTTAGTCTTGGCAGAGACTAAAAGACCTTCAGGTCATCTGACTGGCAGCAGAGAAGGACATAAAGGCAAGTGGGTTGCTTGTGAGGAAGCATCATGCTGCCAGGGATGTACACTGAGGGCATCATACTGTGTGGTGTACTATAGAGGCATCTTACTTTGTGTGAGGGGACTGTGGAGGAATCATACTATATGTGGGTATCTGTGCATGTGGGGAAATCACACAGTGTGTGGTGTATTATAGGGGACATCTTACTTTGTGTGAGGGGGACTGTGGAGGAATCATATTGTATGTGGGTAGCTGTGTATGTGGGGGCATCATACTGTGTACTATAGCGGACATCTTACTTTGTGTGAGGGGGACTGTGGAGGAATCATACTGTATGTGGGTAGCTGTGTATGTGGGGGCATCATACTGTGTGGTGTACTATAGCGGACATCTCACTTTGTGTGAGGGGGACTGTGGAGGAATTATACTGTATGTGGGTAGCTGTGAATGTGGGGGCATCATACTGTGTGTGGGGGAGGATGTGTTGATCATACTGTATGGGGCCACTGTGGGGGCCATATAAGGGGTATCATACAAAGTTGGAACAATAATAGACTTCAGTTGCAGCAATATTTCTGTGTGGGTACATACATATAAAGGCCTTGGCGAGATTAGTGAAGTGGCTTTTCATAAAATAAAAATGTCCAGGGCACATTCTGTGCTACGCACGGTGTCCTTCTTATCTTGCAATGTTGGGGGGTAAGGGTAAATTGGTAATTTTTCAAAATAGTGATCCAAAAATGCTTTCAATAGAAAGATTATTTTAGCCGATAAAAGGTTAGTCAATTGGTAAATCAGTTTGGGATTCGATGCGTCATTGGACCATTGGACCATTTGAGTAAACCCATTTTGGAGGCTTTTCTTATTAATCCTCCAACTTGATTCTATGGGATGAGAAACGGAAAAAAAAAACAAAAACTTTTTTTGTTCTCATTGTCATTAAGAAATAATAATTACACTAGGATGAAAGGGACTGTTTGCTATGGAAAATACCTTTTAGTTAGAAGGTTCAACTGAAAGGTTCCTTTACAGCTATTGACCGTATTTTACACCATTAAATTTCCCTGAAGAGTCAGCAGGGGAAAAAAATTGAAGAATAATTCCC
Organism: Oophaga pumilio; assembly: GCA_009801035.1. Lineage (NCBI taxonomy): Eukaryota > Metazoa > Chordata > Amphibia > Anura > Dendrobatidae > Oophaga > Oophaga pumilio. The sequence goes on along the minus strand of VIAB01004506.1, from coordinate 19,237 downwards.
ATCTCTGCCTTTCATGGACCAAAATATTTCCATCCAGGCTTCAACCACTGGTGGTCGAGCTACAGAAACAGGTAAGAACCATAGAAATTAATGAGAGTTCTGAAAATAATGTAGTTGGACGCTCTTGGCCGTTTATCTGAACTTGGATGGAGTTATTGTTGTCTTGGTCATGAAAAGATGAGATTGCATTCAATTAAGCATTCAATTAGCTGTCCTCTGGAGAGAAAAGCAGTTTCTGGCCATTATCTGGCTAATTTATGGTGGTGCCCAGTTAAAGTATCCCATTCATTGACTGTCAACCATACTGTGATGGTTGTCCATTATACCCAGTAGTATTTTGCTTCCACTGTTACAATGTAAATGTGGCCATGGATTACATGCAATATTTTCACTGCTGACTTTGCCATCACATTGGATCTTCGGAACATCCTAAATGTGAACTCTTTAATGTTTGTCTTAATATAGTGCTTGTTCTACACTAATTAAATATGGTAAGTGCTTTTTCAGGCAAGCGTTTTAGGACGGTTCAGTAAAAATGTGCCACATGGTGTTCCAATCAATACAAGATAATTACCACTAAGTACAAATGTCAGGAGAGAGAATGGTTAGGGAAATGGTCAGGAAAGTAAATGGGAGCACAGGAAATGTATAGAAGGCTGTACCATTCCAGTACATGGCGCCTTACTGCACTTATATATACCTCAAACTGAACGTATTCCGCAGGAATCAGACAAAAACAATCATGGCATACTCCAATGTCTTCTGTTGGTGCAGAGGTAGTCTCTGTAAGAAGCATCTCTTCTAGGAGAGGACACCTTCATGTATTTGACACCACATGGAGGTCTCTTTACTCAATACAGCCTTAGGTTATTGCCATACAGGATCGGTGCACCCAACAATGCCGCATGCATGAGGCCATATGGATAGATCCATTGCACTTATGGACTAATTTGCCAAGTTATGCATCAATACCTTTTTTCAGCAGCCCAGAAGGCATGAACGTCTCCTATGGAATTAGAAACTGATATCTAACGTGATTACTGTGACGCTGCATCGATATTAGTAATGCCAGATCCTTAAGAAGGTTGTCTCAAAAATAACCTTTGGCCATATGGATATCATAAAGAGGGAACTCAGTTTGGGATCCCCTGTATAACCCTTAATGGAGATCAGTTTTGAATGGTCACCATGTTAGGTTGTGTTCCCACGATGAGGTTTTGAAGCAGCCTCTTACAGTTTCAGCAAAGTGGATGGAATTTGTAGAAATCTCCTGTCCACTGTGCCTTTTTATTTACTCTGCATAATGTGACCTGCGTGTTTCACATCTGCAACATCTTAATCTTCCTTGCGAGTACGCTGAGTTTTATGTGCAGATTTTCCCCATAACTGGTGTTTTTTTTAAATCAAAAACGCTGACAAAATACTCAAAAAGACGCCCGGGTGTCTTCTTTTGAGCCTTGTAAAGTATAGATTGTCTGCGGAGCGAAAGCTGCCTGAAGAATGGACTGGTCACAACTTTTAACCACTTTAGAAACCGTATATCTGAAGATCTAAACTGAGAGCGAAACATCATATATATTCACTGAGGATTGCAAATTAATCATCTTTTTTCTACATTAACTGAGTGCCAAGTTCGACACAAGAGTGCCGTGCTCTACTACTACATGTCTGCAGAGCGGAAGCTGCCTGAAGAATGGACTGGTCACCATTTTTAACCACTTTGGAAACCTGAAGAGGATAAAAGACATTAAAAACCCTGAATATGTGCATAGCTGTTGGGCTCACACAAATTGGCCAATTTCTGCACTAAGTACCTTAATTTTTTAACATGTTTTCTACAGCAGTAATGCAGTTCCAATGTCATATACTTAATAATTACAAATTATAGCTTTAGAGTGCAGTTTTTATTTGTTATAAAAAGTGGCGTGCCTCTTACCTTGCACCTGTTCACACTTGTCTTTTTCTGATTGGAAGTGCCTGTCAGTTTTTTCTATACTTTTACATAGACATATGTTCAGTCTTTTAAGTTAATAGCTGCCTGAAAAAAAAGAAGTTGCATGAACATTCCCTAATCCTACATGTCCCCTACAGTGGCTATTGCAGAAAAATGGCCTTCTCCTTGGCAAAGTGGTTTGGACTCCATTAATCGACAGACAAGTTTCCGTTAAGCTAGATTTCTGTCCGATTAGTAAAATGGCCCTTTTGGAAAGGGAAAAATTATTGAGATAATTGGTAAGAATTTCTAGACATCTTGCTATAGATGAAAAAACAAGAGGCTCTGAATGTGTCCGATATGGAGGATGCATGACCCTGCACCCTACATGGATGAAAACCGGTGGAGTTTAGGCAGTAGGATTGCTGACCCAATACTGATATTAAAGTTCCCTCTCTAGCACGGAGCCATCTCATAATGATGCTTTCATATTACCAAGCATTATGTCCTACATAGCACATTGCCAACCTGACTCAGCACTAGATGTGCCCGTCACTGACACAGCACAATCCCACTCGTTTGCACGGCTCGTACAGCAACGTCCTGCATAGTGGCATTATCCTTAATAATGGTTTCAGTGACAATCCTGAACTAAAGCCTGCCTACAGTAATCAAATATTCACGGTAGATTCACATAAGACCTCATCTTTCTGGATGAAAGGGCGCAATGACGCATCATAGCTGCTGTTGTGTCTTTCAATGCAGACACTCAGGATCTGTATCGGAAGTGTATATACTGCACAGAGACTACACAGTGTCCGTCTTGTGAATGAGAAATCTGGGAACTTTCTGAAGTCTAAGTCAATAAAAAAATAAGCCTTTATCATATTAATGTTCTAGTGATCCCCGAAGATGAGACTTATTGTGAAAACCCATTTTCATATACCCTATGAAGCAGTCTAAGTCAATATTAGGGGTCTTTCTATACAGGAATCATCCCTTTGTCAGAGAGAAGAGAAGATACAAAGAAAATCTCTTGCTCTGGAGGAATTCTGTCCTACATTGGATGACCGTCCGTTGATGAAGATGTAAGAGGAGCAGAAAGCCTGTGTCAATGGAGAAGGTAACAGGAGAGAAGCAGGTAGGCTTCAAAGTCAGCATGGAGGATTGCTTTAATTTCAAGGGACCCATCTAACTAGTAGGAATTTACGGTGGAGAGCCCCATAAAGGATTCTGATATCAAAGCAATAATGGCAAGTCTTTTAAGTAGGATCTCCTAAACCTATATGGGTATGTAGGTCGCTCATTAAAATGGTAATGCCCTCCTTCATGTAAAGTAAGCTCTGGAAGAAGATTCCCAAGGAAATGGACCTCTAGCCCATCGATCTTAACAGTTCCTTTATGTATTAAGTAAAGCATTAATTTCTCCGGAATAAGACATCAGATCACAGATATAAAGGTATCAGGTTATTCAGCTTCCTAAGACCAACATGCCCATATAGACGGCTCAGGAGGGTTGATCCTACGGACAGATTCCCTTTAATGTTTTGTAGAATCAAAAGACAATGTATAGATTCATTATCTGCATGAATATTTAATCACTTCATAAAGATTCTTAATATGTAAGGCAGGACACATTATGGAGAATTGGGGTGTGCTCTACTTGTAATAATAACCTTTAATTGAGTGAATATTTTGCTCAAAAAAAAGGTCAGATATAAAACAAAGTTCAGCAAGTGGATACCAACAGGACACAGATACAGATTACAACTGTGGCAGAGAAGAGAGCCACTGGCTCCCAGCTCCACCACTTAATCAGGCAGGACACAGAGGCCAGGGCCATGAAGGAGATGGGAGGCCATGGGCCTGTGCTGGGCCAGAGACTACAGGGGAGGACACCTCACAACTCATCGACAGAGAGGGTAAGGTTTTAGTTTATTTTGTTGCTTGGCCAGGCACAATTGATGCTTTATTATTATACATTGTATTTCTATGAAGAAGCACAGAGTAGCATTATTACTATATGGAGGTACTGGGCAGTATTATTACAATGACTAGGCACTATTACTGTGCACGCACAAAAGGAGGGTACTATTACTGAGCGGGGCACAGAGGGGCGTTATGGATAATACTGTTTGGGTGTATGGAAGAGAGGAATATGAAGAGGGTGCTGTAAAAGCGACGAGCCAAAGATGTATTTGCAGAAAGTACACACAAGTCATGGATGGAAGAAGTGGTCATAGCGGTCTGGATGAAATGGAAAAGTTAATGACTACCATCAGCGAAAACGTCACTGGATTTATCTGTACAGTATACAAATATATGGTCTGCAGTGCTGTGGTATAAAGCCGATATCTAGCAATATATGGTCACTCTATGGGGTAATTTCAGTCTCAGTACAGTGGTTTTTGGTTAATGATGAATATAATCGTAGTATATGCTGATAATATGTGGTTATGGTTTGGCGCTATTATTTACCTCTTATAATGCAATGTTGATGGTAATATCGGTCTTGGAACAGTCATGTTTGGTAATGATCAGTATGACGGCATTATTTAGTCATTATGTGGTGGTCATAGCGTGGCGGTATGATTTACTTTTATGTAACGGTATTATTGGTGTTAGTATACTGAGCGGTGACTGAAGCCAATCTTCATACTTCTCATCTTGGGAAGTACAGTATGTTTGGGGGAACAGCACTGACCTACTGTATGTGCTTTCAAATGTTAGCGTTAAATTATAGCTCCAGGCTTGCCCTGCACTGATCCTTAGAAATAGCGGGAAAAAACTAATTTACTTTAATGGGGATGAGCAGCAATACAACCAATTGAAAAGTGATGTTCTGTTTTTGGGGGAAAAAAACAGTTTTTTTTCTAATCCTGACAATGCCTGTAAAAGCAGTGATGTCACGTCGACAACATACATCACAGCAATAGGCAATAAATGTGGTGGGTGGCTGTGCCGAAGTAGACGGTACAAGCGCCGCTGAGCTCAGTGATTGGCTACAACAGTGGTCCGAATTGCCGATGTGATGTCACTGCTGCAGCACAAACACGGAGATTCCAACAGCGGTGGGTAGTCGGCGCTGGGATGGGGAAGAGCGATAACCAGACCTGTTAGTTGTTGGGTATTTCAAAATGTTTGGAGTCCACTTTCCTGAAAGTGGAAAACCCCTTTAAGCTTATCCTGTAGCAATATCAATGGTTCTATTAACATAGGTGTTTTTTCTTTTTACCCTAACAGAGCATTATTGAGCCTGATATGGTCACATGAAGCGCGGCACGAAGGTCTCGTTTTAATGTTTGGAACTTTCGAAGCCACAAGACAGATCCAGCGCTCCCCCTCCCGTCCCCATCACTGCAGATGCTGGTATCAGCCTCTCTTTGGGTTTTATTTATATCATTTTTTTTTAATCATTTTAACATTTAATGCTCCTCAATTAAAGTGTTTTTAGAGTGGATCCAGCTTAAATTGTGCATTAAGCACTTTGGTTAACGGTAGTTAAGGGCAAGGAGAGGGATTATAGTTGAGCATGTGTGCGTGTCAGAGAGTATATATATGTGCAGAGCGCTCTGCTGTAAAGCAGATTATGCTGCAGCATTTGCAATGGTTAGGGCAGCTCACAACCCGCATGCATATGGCTTGAGAGGAATTAACCCCTTCACTGGATGCAACAGTAATGCATGGTTAGCTTGTATATCAAATACAAAGGATAGGTTCTTCCTTCAGAACAAAATCATGAACAGCTTTTAAGATAAGCTCATACGGCCGATGTTCCTAATGCCACTTTTACATCACGGAGAATGCAACCGAGGGAAAGATTAGCTGTCAGGAAACCTGCAATCTAAGCAACGTTGCCAGATGCATTCAATAGCAGGTTAACATCTCAATATAGACATGATCTTAGGATTTTACAATCCTTATGAAAGCTGGAAGTTTGATCCGAGAAATATATACAGCCATGGCCGAAAGTGTTTACACTCTTGAAATTGTCCAAGAAAATGAAGTATTTCTCCCAGAAAATGATTGCAACACAAAAAAAAAAACCCAGAGGAAAAAGACCAAATTGGACATCATTTCACACAAAACCCCTCAAATAGCCCATACCAAATTGTTGGCACCCTCTGGAATAAATAACTGCAATCAATCGCTTCCTATAACCATCAACAAGCGTCTTACACCTCTCAACTGGAATTTTGGACCACTCTTCTTCTGCAAACTGCTTCAGGTCTCTCATATGTGAAGGCGTCTTCTCCCAACACAAATTTTAAGATCTCTCCACAGGTGTTCAATGGGATTTAGATCCGGGCTCATTGTTGGCCACATCAGAACTTTCCAGCGCTTTGTTTCCATCCATTTCTGGGTGCTTCTTTAAGTATGTTTGGGGTCATTGTCCTCCTGGAAGACCCAAGAACTAGGACACCCAGCTTTCTTGACACTAAGCACTACCTTGCGACCCAAAATGCTTTGGTAATCTTCAGATTTCATGATCCCTTGCACAGTCGAGGCACCTGATGCCAGAGGCAGGAAAACAGCCCCAAAAGATCTTTGAGTCTCAACCATATTTAACTGTAGGTACGGTGTTGTTTTTGTTGTTGGTCTTATTCCGTTTTTGGTAAACAGTAGAATAATGTGCTTTACCAAAAACCTCTATCTTGGTCTCATCTGTCCATAAGATGCTTTCCCAGAAGGATTTTGGCTTACTCACGTACATTTTGGCAAACTGCAGTCTAGCTTTTTTATGTCTCTCTGTCAGCAGTGGGGTCGTCCTGGGTCTCCTGCCACCATAGCGTTTCATTTCATTCAAATATCGACGGATAGTTCGCGCTGACACTGATGCACCCTGAGCCTGCAGGACAGCTTGAATTACTTTGAAACTTGATTTGGACTGCTTATCCACCATGCGTACTATCCTGCATTGCAACCTTTCAGAAATTTTTCTCTGCTGTTCACGTCCAGGGAGATTAGCTACAGTGCCATGGGTTACAAACTTCTTGATTATGTTGCTCACCGTGGACAAAGGAACATCAAGATCTCTAGAAATGGACTTGAGAACCAAAAATGTTGAAAAATAGCATCAATCTCAAGGTTTCAAGTTCTCAAACAGTTCTATTCTCCTCTCTCTGTTCTCCATGCTAGGTGTAGAACACACAGACATATAATGCAAAGATTGACTCAACTTCTCTTTTTATTTGGTTTTAGGTGTTATTTTCATATTGCCCACACCTGTTACTTGCCACAGGTGAGTTTGAATGAGCATCATACGCTTGAAAATTTCGAAAAGGTGCCAACAATTTTGTCTGGCTCATTTTTAGGGATTTGTGTGAAATTATGTCCAATTTGCCTTTTTTTCCTCAGTTTTTTTTGTGTTGCTCCAATACACACAAAGGAAATAAACATGTGCATAACAAAATGTGCAATTGCGATAATTATCAGGGAAAAAATCTTCACAATTTGAAGAGTGCCAACACTTGCAGCCATGATTGTACATGAACCAAACGCTATATTAATCATAGCCATCATTTTGGTTACACTGGTGGGGGGCACCATCTTAAAATAAATCAGTTTTTTATTCTTACTGACCTTTTACATTTTTTTTTTAAGTCCTTTGTACTTGAACAGACAACAAATGCACGCTCACTCTGCAGTATCCAAGTATAGAAATAAAGAGGCATCTGATTAGCGGAGAAACATTTTAGGATACATTACAAAGTTTATTACTTTTGCATGCATCAACGAAAGGGGGAATAAGTTGAAACAATAATTACAGTTTAATAAAAAAAACAAAAAACATGTGAAGGCCAGAAAGGATTAACTTGTGGTCAGCTTCATTTTGTGAGGTGTTAAAGGCTTGGAGGTTTGTCATGTTCACCGAATGTGGCATGTTGCTTTAACATATGTGAAATTTCTTTGTTATCTGTGACTTCATGTGGCTGGAACCCATCCTTGTCCACAAGAGAAGGGTCGGCGCCATGGTCCAAGAGTAGATCCACTATATCGGCAAATTCACAAGCAGAAGCTGCAAGGAGCAAAACATTTGCACAAATGAACAATATGATACAAAAAGTGAAAATTATATAAGTTATCTACACACGGTGAGTAAGAGGCTCAAGGCGCACCAAGGAATTTGTAGTCATGCATGTTAGATCCACATTCTCCCTCCCAATAACATCGTACTGGTGTTAGTGACTGCGTTTCCACTATTTATAACAGCAAAATAAAGCAATCAAATAACCAAAAAAATGTAATAACCAATCTGCACTGATTGGATTTGTTCTTGCCACACAGTGTCTTGGGAACAATACTGTATATTTTAGACTGGCGGATGCCTAACAGTGGTGTCCAGCAGCCATAGACTTCAATTGTTTTTCTTTACTGGATCCTGTAGAATGGAAATGCGTAGTTTACTATGCTATTACATTTTTAAAAAAAAAGCTGAAAACAGGAGTCAAAAAGAATTTTTTTTTGCCTGCTTATGTCAACTTAGCAAAATAGCTTGTACAGCAGTAGCTTTCCAGGGCGAAACACAGAATGAACATTGCCTTAATGGGAATCGTTATCAGGTTTTTGCTATCTCATCTGAGAGCAGACTGATGTAGGCAAAGAGCAGCTGAATCCAAAAATGTATCATTTAGTTTACTGACAGTTTTTAGATTTAGCATTACAGCAGAGCTAAGAAAGCTAGCCC
>VIAB01004505.1:106156-125231 GCA_009801035.1 Oophaga pumilio | reverse complement strand
CAAGGATAAGCTGCAGGTATCACACACCGAGTAATGAAGGGCTGGAGCAGGTTCAGAATACTGCTGGATTGCACACATATGTTTGTGCGCCCGGTTACCACTCTCTAACCTTTACCTACGCCACTTGAACCATCCTCAGGCAAGTCATCTGCTCTAGGTTTTAACGTGTTGGATCATTTATGTTCGTTCGGTCTTGTAACCTTTGGAAGCAAATCATAGAAGTCAGCCAAGTACCACAATTTAGCAGCTTTTAGTTCCGTTTCTATAAGGCACCAAGAATTTTATAGAAATGTAGATTCTATTACTTATTCAATTTACCATGTAATGTACTGGAAAAGGGGAAAAATTCCATTCGCGATGATACGGTGGAAAAAAAAGCAATTCTACAATTTTTTTCTTTTTTTATGAGGATTTTTTACGCCGTTTACATACATACATTTTAATGGTTAAAAAAAAATTCTGAAATTTACAAAAAAAAAATTGGGACTTGTTTCCCCTATTTTCTGAAACCTGTAACTTTTTACATTTTTCGTTCTGGGCACTGTGTGAGGACATATGTTTTGCGCAGCGAGATGTAGTTTCCAACAGCATTATTTTGGTGTGTGTATATGTTGTTCTGCTTGTGGTTTCTTTAGTTCATTTTTTTTTGGAGGGGTGAGGGGTACTATATGGGTTAAATAATTTTATATTTGGATGGATTTTGCTTTTGCTAGCTCTAGTTGCTATTAGCGGCGGGTGCTGGCTGTTTAATAATGGGATCGAGCTAAGGAGTTGAAAATCTCCAAAAATCTGTTCCTGACATTTGCCGTGCATATACAGTGGCTTGCGAAAGTATTACGGTTACTCTCCTTGATATCTTTCGTGTTTTGCTACCTTACAACCTGGAAGTTGGCTGTTTTTTTGGAGGGTTTGCTTCAGTTCATGTAAAGAACATGCCTACAACTGAGAACATTTGGTTTTCTTTTTATTGTGAAACAAGCAACAAAATAGGATCAAACCTGAAACCTTCAGTGTGCATGACTATTCACCCCCTTAAAGTCAGCACTTTGTAGAGCCTCCTTTTGCTGCAATTACAGCTGCAAGTCACTTTGGATAAGTCTGTATGCACTTTCCACATCTTACCACTGGGATTTTTGCCCATTTCTCAAGGCAAAACTGCTCCAGCTCCTTCAAGTTAGATGGTTTCCTCTGGTGAACAGCAATCTTCAAGACTGACCACAGACTCTCAATTGCATTAAGGTCTGAGCTTTGACTAGGTCACTCCAAAACATTACACGTTTCCCCTTAAACCACTCTAGTGTTGATTTAGCAGTACGCTTTGGGTCATTGTCTTGTTGGAAGGTGAATCTCTGTCCTAGTCTCAAATCACAGACAGACAAACAGGGTTTGCTCAAGAATATCCCTGTATTTTGCACCATTCATCTTCCCCTCTACTCGGACCAATATTTCTAAAGGTGCTAATGACATGAAATTCTCACCAGATGTCGGTAATAACGAGTGATGAGCGAGCATGCTTGAGTAAGGTGTTATCCGAACATACTTGTGCGCCAATAGAGTATCTTCGGCGTGCTCGAATAATATGTTATACATACCCTAGGCCAGAACGCACCCATTGGCCGGCAGAGTCACTAGATGGAGCCGCGGCTCAATACAAGTGCTTGGAGCGAGGCCGGGCCCATTGGCTGGGAGTATATACAACTCATATAGATCCTCCGTTTCCCCATCTGAAGCCGACAAATCCTCGCTACACACAGTGCGTGAGCTGGGGAGATTCACAAGTCTGCAGACACACAGAGTGACTGCAGACTTATCAGTTTTGACCATACAACCCCTTTAAATAATAATAAAAAAATATATGCATATTTGCTATCTGCGTACTCGTACTGACCTGCGGAATCTTATTGTTTTGTCAGTTTTACCATATAATGAACATGGTAAATAAAAAAAATAAAAAATTGTGGAATTGCACTTTATTTTGCAATTTCACAGCACTTGTTATTTTTTTCCAGTTTTCCAGTACACTATATGGTAAAATCAATGGCGACATACAAAATTACAACTCGTCCCGCAAAAAAACAAGCACTCATATAGCTATATTGGCTGAAAAATAAAAATGTTATACTCTTGAAAAAAGGGGGCAGGATTTCACCACTCAAACAATTTATATGCGTACGTGGCCCTATCAAAGACATGTCCAGCAATTTCTTTATATGGTCAGTCCATTTCTCTGTAACAGAGAAATCAGTGTTTGAAATTACATGCAAAGGAGGGTGTGGATTTGAATACTCTATCACTCCAGCCCAAATCCCCGTCCACTGCTGCCTCCTCCACCTGCTTGACTGACAACTGGCATGTGGTGTGACTTCAGGCAAAGGAGCAGTCAGTCGAAGCAGGAGGAGGCGGCGCTGTGCAAGGAATAGAGCTGGAGTGACAGAGGCTTCAGATCTCCAGCCTCAAACATTAAATTATATACCCAGTACACATGCAATTATGCTGCAATGCAGGTGCCACAGCCGGCGTCTGCCTGTAGGAGTTTTTTTAATTTTTTTAAATATGTATATATAATATGCGTTATGTAAACTAGTGGGCGGGTCAGTGAGGGATCAGTGACCTGTCAGCAGCCTTCATTATGAATACCTAATCAGAACACTACACGAAGACCCCCCACAGCCCCGCCACTATATTAAACAACAACCATAAGACAGATTTCATCAACCAAGGTATCATTGTAATCAGTATAACAGCGCTGAACTGACACTGTCTGTAGGTTACTGAGCACAATCCTGCTGACAGGTTCTCCTGAAGGATTCCCTGGCAGACATACACAATTATATATCATTTAAATCAAACTGTTATATGCCTATGTGCTACATGTTTGTGACTATGATGCACATCCAATGGAATAAGGGATATCATCACAGATGGAAAATATTTAGCAAAGTATCAAATCTGTAAAAATGTGCCCCAAAATGTCTCACCCTTGTTCCTTAGCTGGAGGCTGTGTGATTGTGAGCATGTATACCAATTACTTCCAGTTTACAGTGGACCAATGGTGATTTTACAGTTCTCAATCACTAAACCGCTCTATCTATTGTGGAAGATTAGGTAAAAGTGGGATCAACACAGTCAGACAGTGACACAGTTTTGGCTCAAAATGGGCTTCTATTTTTTATTGATGGTGAGCAATATGAATGTCTTTACATCTAGACACAATTTAACCCCTGCTTGGCCGAGAACTAAATAGACATCAGCTTCCGTGACTATACAGGGGACCAACTACAAACCACCTCAGAAAGAAACAAAAAAGACCAGCAATCCTCGGTAACCAAGTCTCTTCAATAGACCCCTTCTGTCCCATCAGACAGCGTTCTTCCCCCTAAAGCACATGTAATGAACACCCTCCTAAACCTAGCAATGAGCCAGCCCAACTCTTGGGCTGACCATGTAAAAGCAATCCTGGTAGATATACACTGCTCAAAAAATAATAAAAGGAACACTAAAATACCACATCCTAGGTATCACTGGATTAAATATTCCAGTTGCAAATCTTTATTCATTACATAGTGGAATGCATTGACAACAGTAAAACATAAAAATGATCAAGGTAAATCAAAATGAATATCCCATGGAGGTCTCGATTTGGAATGATACTCAAAATCAAAGTGAAAATCTAATTTCAGGCTGATCCAACTTCAGGGGAAATGCTTCAAGAGAAGGAAATGATTGTAGTGTGTGTGGCCTCCACGTGCCTGTATGACCTCCCTACAACGCCTGGTCATGGTCCTGATGAGGTGGCTGATGTTCTCCTGAGGGTTCTCCTCCCAGACCCGGATTAAAGCATCAGTCAACTCCTGCACATTCTGCGGTGCAACGTGGCGTTGGTGGAAGGAGCAAGACATGATGTCCCAGATGTGCTCAGATGGATTCAGGTAGTCCAGTCCACAGCATCAATGCCATCATGCAGGAACTGCTGGCACACTTAAGCCACAAGAGGCCTAGCATTGTCATGCATCAGAAGGAACCCAGGGCCCAGTGCACCTGCATATGGTCTCACTGTGGGTCTGAGGATCTCATCCTAGCACCTAATGTCAGGGTACATCTGTCTAGCACATGGAGGGCTGTGCGGCCCTCCAAAGAAATGTCTTCCCACACCATTACTGACCCATTGCCAAACCAGCCAAGCTGGAAAATGTTGCAGACAGCAGAATTGATACGCACAGTGTGGGAAGACGAAGTGCAACACGAAGGGATGAGGGGAAGGGAGCCCAACACTAGGGAAGGGGGGAGTGGAGACCCCTAGGCAGATCTAAAGTCACCTTGTCTGCCCTAAACTTCCCTATAAAGGTTCTGCACCTATCGCCGAGCAGGAACCTAATCCCTGCCTGACCCTGGCAATAAGCCCTGCTTATGGAAGGACGGGGTTCACTAGTCAATCCCTACTACAACTAAAGACAGCTGGGATAGACAAACAAGGGGAATGCTTATCTTGAGTAGACTCAGAGAGGTAACACAGACGTCCTCCAAACACCAAAGAGGAAGATAGGCGACTGCTATAGCTCCAAGCTTCAACAGAGGGAAATGGAAATATCACCGGCGATTCCCAGAAGCAGAGAGAAGTCTATAAACACCCAGTCCAGGTGTGTCAATTAGAGCCGGGCGAGGTTGCCACTGGGTCCAAGAGTCAAAAGAATTAGGTGTCTGCAAAGCCAACTGCAGAGACCTTCTGCAGCCAGATGCAATGTGACTGTCTACAGCCTCTGACACACCCGTGACAAGAACATTCTCCACGGCGTCTCCAGAAACGGTCACGTCTGTCACACATGCTCAGTGGGAACCTGCTCTCATCCATGATGAGCACAAGGCGCCAATGTCGAATCTGCCAATCTAGCTGTTGTCTGGCATATGCCAATCGCCCACTTTGGACGTTGGGCCTTATACCACCCTCCTGGAGTCTGTTCCTGACAGTTTGAGCAGACACATGGATGTTAGTGACATGCTGGATATCATTTTGCAGGGCTCTGGCACTGCTCCTCCTGTTCTCTCTTAGCACAAAGGAGAAGGTTGGGGTCCTGCTGCTGGGTTGTTGCCCTCCTACGGCCTTCTCCACATTTCCTGGTGTACTGACCGGTTTCCTGGTGTCTGCTCCATGCTCTGGACACTGTGCTGACAGACACGGCTACCTACATACTCAGGAGCTCTTTTGCTATGTGTGTCATATTTCTCAGAGAACTTTGTATAAAGTATACACATTTGCCTCCTGAGGAAATGAGAAAAAAATAGTATGTTTGAAACTCTTCTGCAGGGATCTACATGAGGCTTTGCTCCATTACTTCCGCCAATAACACAGACTACTTATAATCCTGTCACTGTTCTAACCCTTCATCCGACAGACAGAAAAGAAGAATTACATTGCACAAGATCAAAGTACAAATTCTCCGTTGGTTCTCTTCAAAAGAATGCCAGCCTGCCAACAGTGCTACATTCTATCAATCCATAGTGACAAAAAAAATAATCCAGAGTCACGAAGCAAAACAAGATCATCATGTTCCATACTGGTTCATGGGAAGAACGTCTGCAGCTTCCTAATAAATACGTTTTCCCTAGTAATTAGCATTATTTTCTAGAAAAGCCTTTGTGGGTCTATATGTTTAGTTTTATATATCTGCATTAAAAATTATTAAGAATCATATTTTCAGTATTAGGGCATGTCTTTTATTATTTTGTTTTTAAATTCTGTATTCAGGTGCCTCAAAATTACAGTGGCATGTAAAAGTTTGGCACCCCTCATTAAAATTAGTTATTTTGAACAGTTAATCAGGTTGAAAATGACTGAATAAAATGATCTCTAAAAGTCTTAAAGTTAAAGATGACACATTTGTATTTTAGGTAAAAAATAAATATATATTCATCTATTACATTTCATTTTAAAATTTATAAAAAGGGAAAATGGGCCGATGCAAAAGTTTGGGCACCCTCCATGGTTAGTACCTAGCAGCACCCCATTTTGAAAGTATAGCAGCTTGTAAATGTTTTTTGCAGCCAGCCAAGAGTCTTTCAATTCTTGTTTGAGGAATTTTCATCCATTCTTCCTTGGAAAATTCTTCCAGTTCTGTGAGATTCCTGGGTCGTCTTGCATGCACTGCTATATTGATGTGATCGTGATGTCACGTGGGGCGTGAGTGTGGCGTCGAATGGCAACCTCCTTTGCGAGTGTGTGTCACGCCACGCCCACACACGGTCTCATTGGCTACTCCCCCTTCTTATACTTCTTTACTTGTGGATGACACCTCCTGACGAAAGCAGACGCCGAAACGCACGTCGTGGTGGACGCATCCAAGGGACAGTCTCCATATGTACACTGCATCAGGTAATATCCATACTATCCTTCTCACCTGCAGGGTGTCACTTTAGTAGGAAGTGACCTCTATACATCACAACTACCTCTTTATTGCTTTTATCGTTTTGACTCTTTTGGCACCACCTGCAGGTTGAGATGCTGTAGGCATTACTGCATTTGCACTTTATCTTACTTTGTAGCCTGAATAATGAGAGAATATTTTAAAGTATTTTTATTGCTTACTGGAAAGTCACAAGTTTACATACACTAAAATTACTATGCCTTTAACCCCTTAACCCCCGGAGGTATTTTCGGTTTTATGGTTTCGTTTTTTTGTTCCCCTTCTTCCCAGAGCTATAACTTTTTTATTTTTCCGTCAATACGGCCGTGTGAGGGCTTGTTTATTGCGGGACGAGTTGTACTTTTGAACGACACCATTCGTTTTAATGTATCGTGTACTGGAAAACGGGAAAAAAAATTCCAAATGCAGTGAAATTGCAAAAAAAAGTGCAATCCTACAGTTGTTTTTTGTTTTGTTTTTTTTGCCATGTTAAAGGGAATCTGTCATCCCATTTTTGGACTATGAGATAGGGCCACGGCCATCAGGGGCTTATCTACAGCATTCTGGAATGCTGTAGATAAGCCCCCGATGTTACCTGAAAGTGAAGAAAAACGAGTTATAAAATACTCACCCAGGGGCGTTCCGGGGGGCAGTCGGGTCCGGAGGGAGTCGCGGTCCGGGTCAGCGCCTCCCATCTTGTAGCGACGCTGGCCTCTTCTTTCCGTCCCGTCGCGGCTCCTGCGCAGGTGCACTGATATGCTCTGGGGAGGGCAGAGCAGAGTACTGTAGTGCGCAGGCGCCGGACCTCTCTGACCTTTCCCGGCGCCTGCGCATCCCATTTTGGCATCCCAAGCTGTCATAATCCGGATCGGCTCTGCTACATTCAGGAGATGATCAGATTGCCTGTATGGAGCAGAATTGCTCACTTGCTATGAGCGCCGACCATCACAATATATATATCTAATATATATTATCTAACTATTTACACACACATTATATACACACACACACATATTTTGTTGAAATTCCTGATGTCTCTATACATTCTGCGGCTGTTATGTATATATATATTTAATAGTATTTGTTACTGTCCCTTGCGTGTCGCGTTTGCTATCTCACTTTTTTCTCCCACTTCTACCAAATTTTAATGTTATTTCTTGTGATTAGTAAAATTATATTGTTTACTTATTATGGACTCTGAAATGTGGTTATTTTCTTCTTTTTAAATCACTGCCATTTAGAGGTCTAGCCACAGATTTTCAATGATATTCAGACGAGGGGACTGTGAGGGCCATTGTAAAACCTTCAGCTTGCGCCTTTTGAGGTAGCCTATTGGGGAATTTTTTGTGTGTTTAGGATCATTATCTATTTGTAGAAGCCATCCTCTTTTAAGCTTCAGCTTTTTTACAGATGGTGTTATATGTTTGCATCAAGAATTTGTTGAAAATTTCATTGAATTCATTCCTCCCTCTACATGTGTGCATTGGCTGCAACACAACCCCAAAGCATGATTGATTTATCCCCATGCTTAATGGTTGTCGAGATGTTATCATCCTGAAATTCTGTGCCTTTTTTCTCCACATATACCTTTGATCACTGTGGCCAAAGAGTTCTATTTTAATCTCATCGGTCCACAGAACTTGTTTCCAAAATGCATCAGGCTTGTTTAGATGTTCTTTTGCATACTATTGAAATTGAATTTTATGGTAAGGACGCAGAAGAGGTTTTCTTCTGATAACTCATCCATGAAGGCGATATTTGTGCAGGTGTCTGAATGCCTTTCGCAGTCAAGCGGGAGTTCTAATTTGCCTCTCTAGGAAACTTACGAGAAGCTGTCACTGAAATTTAGCTTTGTATTCCAGACCTTATCTTGACCATCACTGTTCCTGTTAACTGCCATTTCTTAATTACATTTCGAACTGAGGAAAGGGCAACCTGAAAACGCTTTGCTATCTTCTTACAGCCTTCTCTTGCTTTGTCGGCCTCCACCATTTTCAGAGTTCTAGGCAGCTGCTTAAAAGGACCCATGGCTGCTGTAGGTAAATTTGCATCACCTAGCCTTTCCTAATGATGAAAGTGAACAAGCCATAACCCTAACAGGATAATTAAGGTCTGAAACCTTGGTCAGTTATCTAAGCACACAAATCTCCAAGTGTGCCCAAAGTTTTGCATTGACCCATTTTCCTTTTTGTAATCCTTTACATATCACCATCTTTAATTGGAAATATAAAATAGAACACCTGCAATTTTCACACTGGACATTAGAGCTTTTTTTTACACTCACTTTCTTTTGTTTTGAGAAAACACATGGAGATTCGTGAGCAAAAGATATGAGACTGACACAAATTTTGGTTTTCACAAAGTTTGCTGGTTAACTTTTTATAGCTGCTATTTACATTAACTCTAGATTGGTATGAAGAGTGATCAAATAAAATGTAAAATTAAAAATTACAGTTATTCCTTGCCAGGAAAATTAATTTAAATCACAAAAAAGACGTTACAACTGAATTTCAGAAATGTCCCATAATTTTCTGCTTATATAAATTCAGGGCCAATTTCAAAGAACGCTGACAATTTCTCAAATGTTGTTGGAAACCCATGTAAAGACCAATGAGTTGTACAAAATTAATTTAGAAGACGATCATCTTGTGAATGAATTTTGGCAGTCTCCTTGCCCTTTGCATGGGTTTAAACCAATATGTGGGTACATTTGACCGCAGGGTCGCCAGTACTACAAGACAACAGTGCTAACCATTAGGCCACTATGAGGTTTCACCGTTTCAATCTTCACTGTTTAAGCCATGGCTCCATGTAGTGCTAGACTACACAATAGTACCTACCTTCAATAATAATGATGAACTGGAATATAAAACATAGAATTCTAGAAACAGCCAAGCGTTCTCTAGAGTATTTACTAAGTCCTGAATATTTTATAGCCACATCTGTTAATTAAATGGCTAATAATGAAATTACAAGACACAAGTGATTGTGAAATACTTAAGTAAAAAGCATGTACTGGTAAGTGGTTGCACTTCTGGGAAGAGCGTTCAGGAAAGTGGCGGATTTCCTTAAGTACTAAGTAATATCACTGCCAAACGTGACCACTGTAAAGCATTTTCTGTTCTAAAAGAAAAACACCCTCATGTTATTATCAATGGTCTGAAGACTTGGGATGGATATATTTTTTAATTCTGTATATGTCTAGCAATCACCAGCTTTAAAATTATACAGACTTGAGGCACTTCTACACAAACACACAATACAAGACACTACTACTCTGTCTATCGGACACTATTAGCGTACGCGCACACAGGCGTCCATTCTCTCTCACGAGAGAATCGGGCTGATTATGATGACACTCGGATCAAACTTTGTCATCTGAGTGTGGTCCTATTCTCTCGCATGCACAGGTGCGGAGAAGATGGGGAAGTTCCTTTTTCCATCTTCTCCATTGTCTCTGTGCGCGTAAGAGAAGATGGGCAGTTTATTATTTGCCCATTGGACGCCCTGGAGCACTTCCTGTCCCGCCTCCAGGAAGTTGTCAGGTCTCTATGAAGACGTTAACGCTAAGGAACACTAATTATCATCCAGTCTCCTGCCTACTGTCTCTGCGCCGAGGACCTTGTTGGAACTACCATCATTGAATTGGATGAGATCGGCACCACTGAACACATCAAGATCGTTACGGTAATTAAAGTAAATATGGTACTTTATTTTGGGTGAATATTTGAGCTAGAAATCTTTTAATGATACCTATTAAAAGTTAGGTTTTCAACTTATATAAATATCTTTTATAACATTGGAGAAGTATTATATGCTGACTGTCCTGATTGGATGGAGATTTTGCTAGCTATTTGTTTTTTTTTTCCAACCAGTAAAAACGCACTAACCAAACACTGATTTTTTAAGTTGGAGAAAAATCATGGATGTCTGAATTATATCTTATACAGCAACGTTCTCACTTCCTTTGCCCAATTTGATAAATCTGTTACAAAATACCAAATAACTTTCATACTTGCTAGAAGTATGCCACTTTTACCACCCCACAAGTTTCTTATGAGTAGAGATGAAACTTTTTTTAGTTTGATTTGCAAATTTTTTTTCAAATTGAATTTTATAAATGTGTCTAAACCCTTTCCAACCAGTAAGGCAAGCCAATTTTCCAATCTACTATTACAAACTGATGTGCACAATCCAAATGTGTCTATATTGTGGCAGAAATTGTTAAAGAGAACCTGTCAGCAGTATTTTGGCTTTTAAACCCTGGCCATCAGATTCTGGAACATCAACATAACTCAGCCAACCTTGAATTCCATCATGAATTTCTTAAGATCCTATTTACTTTTTCCACGTACAACAGTCTACTCTTTACACCGGCTAACGAAGATCGATGGGGTTAGAACGATCACTGATAGATTATTCTGTCCCCATACGTAGGTTATCAGCAGCACATCTCCTGTATACATCAGACTATGTGCTAACGAGAACAAAGGCCATGATGCAGTAAGACTCGCGAGTCTTCGTGCATGACGCCGCTGGAGTAAGATACCCCTAAATCACTAAAAGGTGCACACCACTTAATAACTTAGGAATCTTACATGTGCCTTGCGCCTCTGCCAGAAAGATACATGCATATGTATATACACACACTGCATATACCAGCCTGTCTCTAACTCTTCTAGACTCCTGCAGTTGAGAGACCTTTGGTGTCATCAAGGTTCACATGACCGTGATTGTCACCAAAGGTCCGTAAGCAGTCTTAACCTTGGAAAAGAAACTCTGGTGGCCCCTAACAGAGTGGGGGACAAGGGAGATTGCCCAGTTTGACTCCCCCTAATGCTGACACTGACTGTAACTAGGGCTGATTTTTGGAGTAGAGCTTATTTTTCAAGCATACCCCAAAAATCCTTGTTTCAGAGAAACAAAGTATTATCCATATTCTGTATATAATACAGCACTGATACCGTTGTAGGTTTCCTTTTCCTTTATAAACTGAAGTATTGAAGTCACAAGACCAAAGCATCTACAGGGGTTTACATCTAAAACACTCCTGTTCATACAACACTCATGGATGTTTTTTTAATTAGTTTTATTTCATGCCAAACATTAAAGTTCCCCAAAATAAAGAAGAAATATTTATTTCACTTGGCATTATGTTTAGATAGTCTTTTCTGTAACGAGAGGAACCAAGACATCTTGTTTCTGTACACCCACAAAAACAGATGGGAACATAGTTATGCAACTTCTGCCGCAGTAAAGAAAAAAAATAAAAGACTTTAACATAAAAAAATTGACTCAGAAGATGATTAACCACTTTTGTGTCAGCGTGAAGACCGATCATGACAAATTGTCAGCTAGGCTCATATCTGTCTTATATGGAATGCGTCATCAGAATATGGCCTAGTGTTTAAAAAAGGCTTTTATCTTAAATATATATTTTTTAATTTTGGCATTTAAAAAAAAGAATTCATAGCACAATTTGTATTAAAAAAAATATATAAATAAAATCGAAATGTTGCAATTGTCACATTGGCCACAGGAGCTACTTTAGACGCCTACATCCTGTTTTTCTGCAAATCAACATGTACATTAGCAGCAACAGACTGACCCCGAACCCAATATTTTCTATTGAAGCATCTAATGAGCACGTGCAAAGGTAATTGTGATTGGTGGATATTGTTATCAGTTGTACAATTCTGAGAATCCTACTGTAAAAAAAAAAAAAAAAGTCAAAATGTATCCCTAGTGTGAAAAGTGCAATATTTTTATTTTTTTTATACTAATTTTGATATAAAAAAAATTGTAACATTTTAAGTTTTCACAGTAACAGAAAACATCTAAGTACCAGATCAGACACATGACGCACACTAACAGTGCCTACTAACACCGGTGACTTATAATGGAGTTGATCGGGTTCTGCATTGGTGTTTGACACTTTAGGTGGAGAAAAATGCACTGTATATGTTTTGTTCCAACAAAATGACAGCATCTGCGATGTAGGCTCCAAAGCATCTGTGAACTAGGTTTTACATAACATAACACAATACTGAAACTGTCAGAGCTCATTAACAAGGGAGGCAACTCTGTGCAGGAAAATAGCAACTAGGTTTTTTTAATCTCATAGAAAGCCTTTAAACTTAAAGGGAATGAATGACCTATATTTTACTAATTAAAACAAGGCACTGTTAAATATATATTTGTTTATAATTTTTCCAGTCCGGAATCAGGGTTTCTTCTGCACCTACATCGTGCTGCTCTCAGATGGGGAGCAAAAACCTGGTGACAGATTCCCTTTAAAATGTTATTTTCTAATGACACATTCCCTTTAAAGCGAACCTGTCACGAGGTTTGACCAATATGAGATACAACCACCACCTTTCAAATAATTCTGTAATGCTGTATATCTGCCCCAATCGACCTGTAAGAGAAGAAAAAGAGCTTCTATTATACTCACCTGTAGGACGGTCCAGTCCGAGGGGTGTTGCTCTTTTTGGTCCGTCGCCTCCCTTCTCCTTGCGATGCCGTCCTTCTTCTTGCTTCGTGTGGATGACGCATCCTTACATCACCCACTTAGTCTCCCCGGCATTGCTTTGCCCTCAACAGGAGCGCAAAGTACTGCAGTGTGCTGGCGCCAGGAAAAGTCAAAGAGCCCCGGCGCACGTGTGCTGTAGTAGTTCACTCTGCCCTAGTTAGGGCAGATAAGTACGCCAGAGCAGGACCGTGATGCCGGGTAGACTGTGAGGATGACGAAGGGATGCGTCATTCACACGGAGCAAGAAGGAGGATGGCATCACAATAAGGGAGGTGCCAGACCAAGAAGAGCGACACCCCTCGAACAGGACCGCCCCGCAGGTGAGTATAATAGAATCTCTTTTTCTTCTCTTACAGGTCGTGTTGGGGGCATATATACAGCATTATAGATTGCTGTATATCAGTCCAGAAAGGTGGTGGCCGTATCTCATATCAGTCAAACCTGGTGACAGGTTCCCTTTAACACACCATATAGCGAAGAGCCGACAGCACACAGGAGAGCAGAGGATGCACGCTCAGGTTCATGGATCCAAATGAACACAAAAGTCTACGTTTTGATGTGTCCATGTGGACTTGATTGGCCAGCAAACTCGCCTGACCTTAACCCCATAGAGAATCTATGGGGTATTGTTAAGAGGAAGATGAGACACCAGACCCAACAATGCAGATGAGCTGAAGGCTGCTATCAAAGCAACCTGGGCTTCCAAAACTCTTCAGCAGTGCCACAGGCTGATCACCTCCATGCCACGCCACATTGATGCATTAACTGATGCAAAAGGAGCCCCGACCAAGTATTGAGTGCATTTACTGAAAATACATTTCAGTATGACAACATTTTGGATTTTAAAATCATTTTTCAAGCTGGTGTTATAAAGTATTCTAATTTACTGAGATAACGACTTTTGGGTTCCCATTGGCTGTAAACCATAATCATCAACATTAACAGAAATAAACACTTGAAATAGATCACTGTTTGTAATGATTCCATATAATATATGAGTTTCACTTTTTGTACTGAAGAACTGAAATTAATTAACTGTGATGATATTCTAATTTTGTGAGAAGTACTTGTAAGCATTTTGAAGCAAACCAGATTAAAGCCTGGTCAAATCCATAGATTCCATGGTTGCCTAGCTAGATTTAGGCCAAAACTCATTTATTTCAACAGCAAAACAGATGTTCCAGCATCTCAGAACCATAAATTAAAAGCTTTACCTATAAACCATTAAAATCCATACTGAATCACCGATGCTGTTCCATAGAGCTGTGATTTTATGGATTTGTAGCATTGGAACATGCATTTCTTGTTGCTGTGTCATTTATCACTACAATAAATAGCAGATGTGGTACTTCCCTAATATACTGGCCTGCGTGTGTGTTTTGAAGGGGGATGGCTATCAGTGGCTGCTACTACTTCTCTAAAAATCATGGGACAATGACACTTAAGTGAATTCTGTATTAAAGAACTCATGAGAAAGTTCTGCAGCCACTACATGACTGCAGATAGCTGAATCCTGACCCCGTGTAATGTGCACACTGTCAGAAGTCAATTGGGAGGTCACACGGACGCAAGCGCACGAATGCATAGCTGTGGTAAAGTGCTGATGAGAGTCTCATCCATAGTGAGATAGATAGACAAATGAGAATCCATAACATTGCATACTTGTGGTAATGTGTGACACCGCACCACAATTGTGGTTTACCTGGGCAATGGGGTACTCGGCACCGAGCCTGTGGATTTCTATAGGGAATGTCACTGGCAGCTGTGGCTCGGTCCGTGGCCCTGGCGGTCAGGCGTTAGGGGATTATTTACAGGGGATTTGATAAGAATAAGTTCGTGACGCCACCTGTAGATTCTGATCACTAAGACCAGCGCTGCGGGGTAGTACTCCGAGGGGATGGTATAGCAGCCAGGTGTTGGGTCCCCTACAGGTGGGACTGATCCCTCTGAGTCTATGGTGTTTGTGCAGGGTGCAAGCAAATGAAACAGTCTCACGCAATGCAGCTTCTTTCCATACCTTTTACTTGTCAGATGTTTAGGCAGATCCCGGGAAGCTGGTCGGGGTGGAAGATGCGCTTTGAGATAACCACTGAGCAGGTTAGAGGCCTCCTTTACTCCAATTATAGATGAGTCCAACTTGCGTGAAGCTAAGTTAACTCTGAATACTCCAGCTAACTCCTTAGCTGTACTGCCTGGTCAGCGTTGTGGCGGAGCCTTCCAGTCTCTGCTTTGCAGATGTTGAGAGAGCTGGGTTCCTGCTGTTGTAGGGTCCTACTCAAAGTTCCCACTCTCCCTGACTCCAGTTACGTACCGACACTCCAAGGGCTGCTTTCTGCGACCTAAGGACCAGTAAGACTCTGGTTGTTTCGTTACTACGCCTGAAGCGGTAGCAACACTTCGGTCCCCAGTGACCGGCTAATAGTGCAGGCAATCCAATACCTAAAGCACTGCTCTAACTTCTTCCACTGCGCCCTTCGCCCTGCTCGCGCTCTTAACATAAGCACTCCAATTCAGGTGGTCAAAGTCAATTCCTTCTTTAAAGCTATCTTCCTTGAAGCTCGCTGAGCAGCTCTCAGTATTCTCCTAGTTCAGGATCACTATCGACTGAACTTCACTGTCCTTGGACAGGCGGCTGAAGTATCTGCTGCTGAACTCCTCTCTTCCAAATTTCTTTCCTTGCTCCTCAGCTTCTGACTAGGCTGGGAATGATGTAAAGTCATTCGTTACTAGACTCCACTTCTTTGAACTGACAGGAACTAATCTTCTGCTCACACAGAGCTCTGACAGGAATCCTCACTGTCTGGTAAGAACTAGTCCTGACTGGACTGAAACAGGAAACTGACTGCTCTGAGACTGACCTCAGACTGTCTCCAAACTGAACTCACTTCACTGAACTGACTGTCACCTCCCTATATACCCTGTGGGTGTGTCTAAGGTGTGATGGAGTGAATGAATATCAAGCATTAGTTGTGGTTACCTCTCCACGCATCCTCCAGGATAATGTGTGCCTTACATACCAGGGCTACACAGTAACATGACTGCCCACTCATGCAGGATATGGAGAGGAATCCTGACAGTGTGCACATTGAGTGACAGCAGAAATTTCTATTACACACAGAAAATCCCTTTAACTAATGTAGAACTTTCTATTGAACACGGAAAATCCCTTTAATGCTACTCATGTATTTAAGTGTTATATATTGTTTTAGATACAGTACCATTTCTTTTTGTTGCTGCTAATGTCAGTATGTACATTTAATCCGCATAATTACCATACAATAGTTATATTTAAGAAATATGACAGGTTAATATATACAATCCAGAAAGGCTAAAAAATGACAAAGAAAAAAAAACAGAAATACAGAACAAATGCTAATGAACACATTTTCCACAATAGGCATGTAGGAAAGACATGAAGCAATTCCAGATTATTTTCCGTGGCTTAAGGGTGCGTTCACACTGGGCGTTTTTTTATGCTAATTTTCAGCTGCTTTTTACAGTATCAGCAAAGCCTATGAGATTTCAGTAATCTCATGCACACACATTGGTTTTTCTGTCATGAGGATTTTGTGCTTTACTGCTTTTTTTGGACATAGAGCATGTCACTTCTTTCAGCGTTTTTGACCCACTGGCTTGAATGGGTGTTGAAAAAACGCTGCGAAAATGCAGGTATCATTATTTGCAGCGTTTTTGAAGCAGAAAAGTCATGGACAGCAGCATGCATAAAGAGACACAAGTAGCTCAAAAAACACAACAAAAAACTGCACCAAAACTGCAACACAAACCGCACCAAAAACGCACCTAAACCTGCGTTTTTGCCGCAGCTTCTTTCCTGTCAAGAAATCATGTTTTGCTGCAGAAAAAAAAACGCAGAAAAACGCCCAGTGTGAACTTACCCTTACAGTAAGCAGTTTGGGCAAGGCTAAATGTAGTGATAACTAAACATTGAAGAAAGTTCCAGGGCAAGAGAACTGGGATAAGGTAGGGTATGTGCACACATCGCGGATTTCGATGCATTTCCGCAGCGTTTTTGGACGTGCGGAATTGCATGAAATCCGCAGTGTAGTGCACAGCCAATGTAAGTCAAAATTAATTGCTGCGCACATGCTGCGGAAAAATCCGCGCAGATTTGCAGCGGGTTTTTTTCTGCAGCATGTCAATTCTTTTTGCAGATCCGCAGCAGCGATTCTACTCAGGCACATATTCATTCACATATTTCAGGGGTCTCTCTCTCTCCCTCCAGCACCACCTAACAAATCCGCACAGCAAAAACGCATTACAATCCACGTCAATTCTCCTTGAAATCCGCAAGCGTTTTTACCTGCGTTTTCCGCCAAGAGGTGCAGATTCTCTGCAGAAAATTCTGCACACTAATCTGCAATGTGTGCACATACCCTTATGGTCTGGGTGGACAAAATACTTAACAAGCCAGTCAGACCACTATGGGAGCCAACAAGCAGTGCCCCCTTCCAGCAATATAACTTTCACAGTCTCACAGAAACAACCCCAAACCTCTGTGCTTTCCACTAGACGGATGATACAATTTCACTAGCAGTTTAACAGATTACTACAAATATATTGTCGGAATTTTTTTTCAGCGCCACATCTGTCTTGTATTGCAGTTAAATGATTAGGGCTGAGCTGCAGCCCATGGAGAAGAGTGGTTCTGATCCTCGGAGTAAAGCAGAACCTTTTTTTCTAATCTAGACGGGCTCTACCAGCACAGAATGACTGTTCACACCAAGTACAGGCACTCCGCTCAGCGCCCCCTTTGCATCGCCAAACACTTAAAGGGAACCTGTCACTATGTTTGGCTGATATGAGGTCGGGTTGGGGACAGATATATGACATTACAGAATAGATGGAAAACAAGCAGGTGGGTAAATGTTTGGCACGGCCGGGAAGCACTGAGCACATGCACTTGGTCTGAAGAGTCATTCTGTTCTGACAGAGTCCCTTTAAATACAACTTCCCACCTGCTTGTTTTCCATCCATCTCCACCTTTCTCTAGTTCTATGAAGCCAGAGCTGTCACACCAGAGGAGGGGTGGAGATCAATGGAAAGCAAGCAGGTGGGAAGGTGTATTTAAATGTTCGGCTCCACCAAGGGTGCACTGAGCGCCTGCACTTGATTTGAATAGTCTTTCTGTGCTGACAGAGCCCTTCTAAGGCTCAATTTTACTAAAAAAAATAAATGTATTTTATGTGATTTACTACATTAACACTTGTTGGAATAGGCCTTATTTAGACCGTTACCATGACTGTGAAGCCTCACTTGACTGTGAGTCTCCTGACCCAAACAAGCAGCATCATAGACCCTAAAATACTGTCTAGGTTGTAAAGCCCACTGCTAGACCAAGACTTATGTTCATAACATGGATGCTAACCCGCTTTTGCATCTCGGCCGTCAGAATGAGGCTCTATCAGGAAATGAGGTCTAGCAGTGGTGGGATTGTTCATAATACAGCACGTTAAGGGGTTTTCTCATCTCAAGATAATGAGGAGTTCTCGTTACAAGATATTTTCAATATTGGTTTAGTGGGGGTCCAATTGACAGAGCTGCACTACTTTGAACATTGTAGCAGTAAGAGCAGGTTGTGCACTAGGGCTGTGGCGGGAACTTTTTCCAGGAGTGATAACAGGTCGGGCAGGATGACATTAGTAGTACAATCCCAGACTGCCTGACCTGTTCTTACCACCATGGCTAAACATTGTAAGTAGTTGTAAGCAGTGACAGAGGGAAACAGCAGCTCAGCGCAAAATGCTGGGCTACAAAAAAGTGGTGCTTTGCTCCACCTATACCTGTAACTGCGCATGACAGGGGGCGTGCACAGTGCATAGCTGAAGTGGACACTGCATAGGAGATATGGTTAGAGACTAGTTATGAGCACAAGTGCTCACTACTCCTGCCGAGAGTGCTCGGGTGTGCACCGAGTATCGAGGGTGCTCGGGTATGCACCGAGTATCGCGGGTGCTCGAGTGGGATTTTCGCGTCCTCGCAGCTGTTAAGGACACAAAATATGCAGGGATTGCCTGCATTTGTCAGGCAATCCCTGCATGTTTTGTGGCTGTCTAACAGCCAGGGGGACGCGAACATCTCACCCGAGCACCCGCGACACTCAGTGCTTAGCCGAGCACCCGCGACA
>VIAB01004504.1:51808-66642 GCA_009801035.1 Oophaga pumilio | reverse complement strand
GTCGTTGCTACATGCCACACACAACTACGTCGCTAACGAGATCTGTAAATAGTACGTATTTTAGCGATCTCGTTAGCGACGCTGTTTAGTGTGGCATACCCTTTAGACATGACTTTTCAGGGCAGACAACATTTTTTAAAAATTTTGCAAAGCTGCCAAATGTGAATTTCAAAAGATTTGCTCATTTCTATTACATTGTTTTAGAAAAGTGTCATATTTTCTTACACTGCAGGAAACAATGCTTAGACTCTTCATCCTTTTTTATGGCTGGAAATTTTGAGATGATATATAACAGTAGATAGTCATACATCATAATTTTCAAGTTTTTCTAAGCTATCAAACTTTGCTAAATATTTGTGTCTCTGCTACTTTGGGATGAACAGTCCACCCTTTAGCTAGACAGATGCAAGGAGGAAGAATTTTACTTAGTGGTATCTCAGCATGATGCTTGATAAAACTCTATAGAAGATATAAAGGAAAACAGGCATGCAAGCTTGGACACTATTACTTATAATTAATGCAAATGATAGGGGCATGGGAAGGTCCACATTCCAGCAATCTCTGGTAGTCCTACTGATCAGACCCCATTAATGGAATATTTTTCTCCCATCATCATTGTAAACATACTTTACATTTCATACCACAGTGAATCTAAAAGGCACTGCCACACTTAGCGATCGCACTAGCGATCACAACAACGACTTAACCTGGCGAGATCGCTAGTGCGATCGCTATGTGATTGCTAGTTAGATTCCAAACACAACTCATCAGCGATCTGTATAACAACCTCTGCGGTCGTTGGGAAAACCTAGCCCCACCTGCGACGCTGGTGAAGTCGTTCATAAAGGGTGTCACACTCAGCGATTCAGGCTCACCAGCGGGACACCAATGACCAAAAAACGGCTCAGAACATTTATAAGCAATCAGCGACATCTCAGCAGGGGCCACATCGCCGCTACATGTCACACACAGCTAAGTCGCTAACGAAATCGCTACTGCGTCATAAATGGTGAAGCAGTAGCGATCTCATTAGCGATCTCGCTAGCGATCTCACTTAGTGTGGCATACCCTTTAGTAACACAACATTTTGTGATATGTTCCATGATACAGTGATAATTAAATGAAAACATGATATGAAAAGGCAAAGCAAACTCTACTTTTTGTGATTATATTAATTTCATCTGCTCAGTTAGATATGGATGGACATTTTAAATTTAATATTTTTCTGATGCTTTACTTTTTAGATTTTCAATCAGTGAAACAAATTCTGAGCATTAGCATGTGAATGATCGCACAAGTTAAAATGATACCATCTGGATCTTTGTTTGAATACTATTCAAAATTATGATTACGCTCTATTTTAATGCAGCAATATTTACTATTGTGTTACACAATAGCAAACAATGATTTCCTGTGACTTTGGACAATGAGACTCATTTTTATATTCCATGCAAAATTGTATTGAAAAAAAAAGATTTCGGAAATGGAAATGTCTTCCTGGAATAGAGTTGTAGCAAGCTGTATGCTGCCACTATAATGAATACATTGTACTGGGAGACTAAGGGCCCGATTTATCAAAGCTTTTATGTAAGAATTATGGCATAAAAGCTGTGAAAATTCAAAAAACTTTGGCGTAACTCGAAGCTACACTAAAATTTTGTTTCTCTCCCAATAAATGTGCAACATTCCTTGTACTATGACTTTGCGCAGGACGGCCAGGCCCAATGCTGTTATATCTCTACAGCGGAGAAAGGAGGAGTTCAGTGAGAAAAAAATGTTTAATTTTAAAACATAGCTGTTATTTTAGCCTTAAAAAAAATACTACACAAAGGTCTGACTGGCTATATGGGAGTGCAAACATGGAGGTCTCAGATCTAAGCATTTCAACAAAGACTCTTTGTTGAAACGTGTAGATCTGAGACCTCCATGTTTGCACTACCATATTGTCAGTCCGTCCTTTATGGAGCATTTTTTACATGGCTAAAATAAAAGCTAAAATTATTATTATTTTTTTTATCCCTTGCTGAACTTTTCCTTTCTCCTATGTTCGTGCTACAGCTGCTCTGTCTCTATTCATGCGAGGAATGGAAAGCTCCACTCCCTGAACAGTGAGCAGACTATTTGTGTTCTTTTTTCCTATATCTCTACAGCGTTACGTGCAAGACGAATTTGCATGGGGAAGGTTGTCGAGGATGCTGATTAGAAGCATCTAACTGGTGGGGTTGGCACGGTGGCTCAGTGGTTAGCACTGCAGCCTTGCAGCGCTTGGGTCATGGGTTCAAATCCGACCAAGGACAACATTTGCAAGGAGTTTGTAGGATGTTTATGATATAGGAAAGATGTGTATCTTCGTACCGTGTTAGCCAGTAGATAGAAAAATATTTAGACTTGAGAGTCCTCAGTGGTTGATACCTTTTAATGGCTAACTGAAAAGATGGTAACAAATTGCAAGCTTTCGAGACTACGCAGGTCTCTTCATCAGGCAAAGACTAAAACAAAAACTGAAGAATCACATATTTATACACAAGAGGACACAGGAATAATGCAATAGGTAAGACAGGTGACGTGAAGCAGAACTGTCATTATGGCAGAAGGATGAACATAAATATGACTAGTTCATAGATAAGGAGTGAGAGTTTTATTACCCTCTGATTGGGGTCTGGTATTGTGTTGTGATGACCCTAAAAGGTCAGGGAAGCAGATTCCTTAATTGTTGTAGAAGGACATAAAACTCTGGGATATATTCATCCCAGCACTAAGAGTGTCAAAGGTCATCATAAGTTTATATTCCCAGACTTTTCTATCCTTCTCAGATTTGAAGTTAGATTTTAATATAAGTAATGTCCTTCTACAACAATTAATGTTACCATCTTTTCAGTTAGCCATTAAAAGGTATCAACCACTGAGGACTCTCAAGTCTAAATATTTTTCTAGGATGTTTATGTGAGTTTCCTCCGGGTACCCCGGTTTCCTTCCATATTCCAAAGACATACTGATAGGAAATTTAGATTGTGAGTCTGTAAAGCTCTGTGGAGTTAATGGCACTATATAAATGAATAACATAAATAAATTGGTCTGTAGGAGACAGAACTCTTAATGGTTGGTAGGATATCAAATACTTATTTCTCACTGCAAAATGCAAATACATTTATATAATTTATGCAATGTGATTTTCTGGATTTTATTTTTGATATTCTATCTCTCAATGTTAAAATTAACCTACCCTTAAAATTATAGACTGTTCATGTCTTTGTCAGTGGGCAAACTTACAAAATCAGCAAGGGATCAAATAATTATTTCCCCACTGTAGATTCCGTATGTGGTCCAGTTTAAAAAATGGGGTCATTTGTGGGGGTTTCCATTGTTTATGCACATGAGGGGCACTCAAAATGTGCACTCAATAGCATCCGCTAATTAGTCCAGAAAATATTGCGTTCAAAAAGTCAAATGGCGTTCCTTACCTTCCAAGCCCTGCTGTATGCCCAAACAGTATTTTTACTACACATATTGGGTATCAGCATACTCAGGAAAAATTGTACGACAAATTGAACAGTGCAAATTCTCCTGTTACACTAATGAAAATGCAAAATTTTGGATAAAAAACTTTTTTGTAGGATAATTTTTTTTTTTTTTTTTTTACGGTTCAAAGTTAAAAACCAATGTGAAGCACCTGCGGGTTCAAGGTGCACACCATTCCCTGAGTTGTCTAGTTTCACTTTTAGGAAGTTTCCACTGTTTAGGCACATCAGGGGCTCTCCAAACGCAAAGTGGCATCCCATAATTATTCCAGCAAATTTTACATTCAAAAAGTCAAATGGCGCTCCTTCCCTTCCAAACCCTGCCGTGCGCCCAAACAGTGGATTTCCTCCACATACGGGGTATCGGAATTCTCAGGAGAAATTGAACAACTAATTTTGGGTCCATTTTTTCCTGTTACACTTGCAAAAATAAAAACATTTGGATCTAAAGCAAAATTTTTGTTTAAAATAGTTACTTTTTTTTCAACATACCAAAAATTCCCATGAAACACCTGTAGGGTTAATTAATTTCTTAAATGTGGTTTTGAGCAACTAGAGGAGTGTAATTTTTAGAATAGTAACACTTTTGCTAATTTTCTGTCATATAAACCCCTCAAAGTCATTTCAAATGTGATGTGGTCCCTAAAAAAATGGTTTTGTAAATTTTGTTGTAAAAATGAAAAATCGCTGGTCAACTTTAAACCGTTAAAACTTCTTTACATGACTCTCTTAAGGGCAAAAAAATTAAAAGTTTGAAAATTGCAAATGTTTCTAAATTTTTTACCAAATTTCCATTTCTTTTCAAATAAAGTCAAGTCATATCAAAGAAATTTTTCATGAAGTAAAATTTGTCATGAAAAAAGCAATGTCAGAATCAGTGGGATCTGTTGAAGCGTTCCAGAGTTATTACCTCATAAAATGACACTGGTCAGAATTGTAAAATTTGGCCTGGTCATGAAGGTGCAAATTACCTTGGGGTAAAGGGGTTAAGGGCATGTGCATTGAATGTCTTTTTCAGGCTTATTCCTCCTGGAATCATTTTAAAAAAACAGTGCAAACTGTTACAAAAAACTAAACACTTTTTAATGAAGTAGCTTTGTGACAGAAAACTTTAATGACTCATTTGGCTGTATGTGGTATTACAACTCAGCTTCATTGAAGTGAGGAAGGTTGAGCTATAATACCACACACAAATTGTGAACAGGTAAGGTGCTGTTTTGTGGGAAAAGGAAGCAGATTTGTCTAATCCAGGATAGCCCCTTTAAGTGTTTTATAGTAACCCGCTTACTAAAGGTACTGCCACACTACACAATCCCGCTAGCGATCTCGTTAGCGTCGCATACTAATGAGATCGCTAGCGGGATTGTTTCTATATCGCTAGTAGCTACCTAATTTAGCGATATCGTTAAGGACGCTATCGCGGTTAGCGATCTCCTTAACGACTTTAGCGGTACAAAAGTACCGCTAAATCGCTAAAAAAGGTGCCACACTCAGCGATATAGCGATACCAGCGGGGCGCCAGCGATGAAAATAGGGTCCGGAACGATCAGGACGATGGACGAGATCACAGCAGGGGCCACGTCGCTGGTAGATGCCGCACACAGCAACATCGCTAACGGGATCGCTAAATAGTGACGTTTTTTAGCGATCCCGTTAGCGATGTTGTTTAGTGTGGCATACCCTTAAGACGTGACTTTTGTCTGGAAACTATGCATAAATGTTGTTGTATACTGTAGTTGGCTTAAAAATGATGGAGCTCACTGTGTACTTTGGAACCCTTAATGCTGCAGAAAGTTTTTCTTCACTCTTTCAACTTTGGATCTGTAGATTTTTTGCAAAAATGAAGGCTCAATACAAATTTGAAACTCTATAACGTGTCTCAAATACTCAAAATGTGAAGTCACACATAGATTTGAGGATGATCAATAAAACAAGATAAATTTGAGCTCTGCTTTGAAGCGTTATTCTCATTTTCTATGATCAGGAGCATGCTGCTCCATAGTCTTCTTGGAATGGGGGGTGGTGGATGTACTCCTGTAGATTCATAGTTTAGACTAGCAACATGGTTGTGCCACTGAGTCAAACTGTACTCTCTCGCTTTCTGCAGCATTGGAGAAGAGCAGGGACAGTGATGCTGGCCAGATTCAGGAATCTGGACATCGTCAGAACAGTAGTGCTTGCTTGAATGCATGAACTAATTTATGAAGAATTCCATTATTCTTGAATATGGAGGGGATTTTTAATAAGAGGCAAATTTCAAAGTTTCTTGGTTTTAGAAGCACTTTGCCATTTTACTCATTTATGATAATTATAAACTTCTTTAAGAAAATATTATAAAGTCCCTGAATGTGAATGTGGCATTTCTGTTTTTCATAAAAAAATAAAAACATTTTCAAAAATGTTGTCTAAAATTTTTGGTCATTGTGGGATATTATGTGTAGATTGAATATTATGCATTTTAAATAAAACCGTAATATAACAAAATGAGGAAACTGTAAAGGGATCTATAGACTTTCTAAATGTGCTGCATCTCCTATTGCACTGACTTTTGCTGTCTGTGCTGAGTTTGCACCTTATGATATGATAGGACCATCTTCCTTTCATACTTCCTGTCATACGAAAATTTTACTGCAGTCCTGCCGATTCCTTTACCATTTGTACAACATTAAGTTATCTTTATACTCTTAAAAGAATTGTCGCCTTTTTAATTTCAATAAATAAATAGTATAATTGTTAACGATATTTAATAAAATAAAACAAATTCCTTTCTTTTTTAGTTTAATTATTTATTAAATAATTGCTATAAATAAATATTACTAAATAATTAACCCACCGAGGTCTGCCTATGGTATTTGCTAGTGTTTAAGTATTCCTGGAAATTGGAAAATTTTGAAATTATGCTTTTTATTTTTCCTGTTTTCTAGTTTTGAAAAAATTTTAAAAATTGTATGGGAAAAGAAAAAAAGCTTTACTTTTCATGAAAATAAAATTTTTGATGACACAATTTCTTTAATTGAGATATCCATGTGTGACAAGTTATCAAAATGAAGAATCATGGCATCATTTGAAGATTTGGATTGAAGCCACTTTTAGGATTTCTTTTATTAGGATGCTTTGTAAATTAAATATATTCTTCAAATGTTTGCATATTTTTACATTGCCACATATAAGTAATGTTTTTTATTTTGCAGGCAGAACAAGACAATGGTCACCCACTTCCAGCATTTGCTAATCTTCATATAGATATCTTGGATGAGAACAATCAAGCTCCATATTTCACTTTTTCCACTTATCAAGGTTATATCCTGGAGTCATCGCCTGTTGGAACAACGATCTCAGGAAACCAGAACTTTACTGCTCCACTGGGTTTTGTTGCTCTGGATAATGACATTGAAGAAGTGAGTCATTATACTTTATTGCCTTACAATGCTTTTTCTGTATTTAAAAAGTGACTATTATCAAGATAAACGTGAAAAAGAGATTTGGAATGATGAATTACATGTATGATGCACATTTGTATATCATTTATATTCAGTCTGACAGCAGGCAACAACCAGAGCTCTATTTTAAATACCATGTGGTAGGTTAGGGCACTATTGAAGAATTTGCATTAAAAACCAAGAGCTCCAAATCACACATTTTGATAACAACTAGAGATGACTGGATCTAACAAGATTCAATTTCAAATTGCTTCTTTTTTACCAGAAAATTTGATTGTGAATTTATTCTCTATAAATTAAACATCACTTATTATGCTCTGGGGTCTGGAGAAACCTCAGGGCATAATAAATGTAAGATGTAGAAAAAATAAAAAAAAAATACCTCATTGCTCACCTCCTTTGCAAACTCTCTCTTGTAGGGTCCTCAGATCCTCTTTTTTCCAATGTCATGTACTGAATCTCTGACTTCCAACCACAACCCAGCCGAGAATGTCCCAGTCTGGAGTACTTGATGTAGCATTGTGGCACACCTCATGGTGTTACGATGTTGCAGCGACCTTACAATGCACTTGGGCATACTTTCTGGCCAAGTTGACGATGGAAATCCCAGCCTAGAGTGCTCTCCTTAATGTCACGTCACACATAGGCTGTAGAATACTAATTTTTGCAAAATTTCAGAACAGTTTAAATCAGCTTTAATATTGCGCCCAACTCTTGTAACAACTTGTAAATAGTGGCACATACCAGGAGTGGTGATATGTCCAGCTCCCTACTATAAACTTAATATGTAAATTGCCTCTTCAAACAAAGAGGACTTGTACTCTATAGTGCCACCTATTGGAAGTAGCGATCTTACAAGTCACAATCAACCCTTTAACGAGTCTTGTAATATGACTTAGGATAAAATCCAAATCAGAATCTCCATTTGCAGACACGGTGTTTCGGACTGTTGGTCCTCGTCAGTGCAAAGTAGGAGAGATCTGATTTGGCTAGATGAGAGGCTCTACTATAAACTTAAGAACTTCTGTTTTTAATTTAATATTTCTATAAGATGAAAACCAAAACCATGTAAAATACTTAAGATAAAAACATTGAACTATACTGATGCTAAAATGTCTTATACCAGTCCATGAAAAGAGTTAATTGAAGTTGTGTCAAATTGCTTAAAATGTTGATTACCTTAAACCTGGAAACCTCACAATCTCTTGTAAAGTCTCACACCCACTCTCTTCTCCATGGTTTAAAATTTACCAAGTGCCAAGATAATGTTTTGCATTATCATAGCACAAATCATTGTTTATGACACTTTAACTACTTCCTGACCGCCAGTAGACTTTAAAGGGCATCTGACACCACATTTGACCTATCTAAACTATTATTACGAGCATACAGGTTATGCTGAGGAGTATGATGCCTGTATGCCTCATATCAGATGCCTTGTTGATGAGAAATCATCTTTTATCACTTTATATAAATGATCTCTTCCAGGCTCTGGGGAGGAGGATGTTACCCGGAAGATAACTCTGCCTTCAGAGATTATTTTACAAGAATTGGGAGTTAGGCCTCTTTCACACTTCAGTCATGTGATGTCCGCCCAAGTGTGAAAATGGCGGATCCATCAGAAAAGTGTTAAAACGGATGTAAAACGGATCAGTTTTCTGACGGATCCGCCAAGAAGTGTTCACCCGGAAATGATGAAATTTTTGTTCCGGAAAATGTAAGTTTGCAAGGCCGGCCCGAGGAGAGAAAGAGAGAGGGCCCGGACAGTTTTGTCAGCATTTTCTATGGAGGCGACGGATCCGCAGGCGGATTCCGTCAAAGACGGATGACAGCGGATCCGCCGCCCATAGGCGGCCATTATACAAAATGGCAGATGCGGTGGATCTGCCATAGTCCGTTGCATTGGACGTTTTTCTGAAACAATGGACGCCAATTTTTTGGCGGATCCGTCAAAAAACGGACCTAACGGACTACCATCCGTCAAAATCCGTCACTAATGCAAGTGAATGGGAAAAAAACGGATCCGCCAAAAAAAATGGCGGATCCGTTTTTTTCACATTTTGACGGATTTTGACTGACGTCTCACGACTGAAGTGTGAAAGAGGCCTTACCAGTGAGTGAGACATGTAACGGACACAGGACAGGAGACATTTGTCTTCTTGCAAACACATTTTTTGTTTCTCTTTCAGCTCTGCTGTATTGCAACGATATTACAACCCTATCTGCCTGAGAGATGAAACCTGAAACTGTAGATGAGTCAGGT
This sequence comes from Oophaga pumilio, assembly GCA_009801035.1. Classification (NCBI taxonomy): domain Eukaryota; kingdom Metazoa; phylum Chordata; class Amphibia; order Anura; family Dendrobatidae; genus Oophaga; species Oophaga pumilio. Next base: position 57,421 of record VIAB01004504.1, on the reverse strand, counting down.
ATAATCACGCACAGCTCTGCAGTGAGATCAGTAGAGCGGCCATCACACTGGTCAATATTACACATCACACTGGTAACCAATACACATCACACTTCTAACTTCCGCTTATATTTAAAATAAGCTCTGAAAGCAGAGTTATCTTCCAGGCACCATCCGCCCCAGAGCAGGAAGATGTCCTTTCTAGACAGTGATAAAAGAAGATTTCTCAGCAACAACATGATATAAGACACATAGGTAGGACTGTTTTCAGCATTCTATAGCCTGCATGCCCATATTAATAGTTTAGATAGGTCAAATGTGGTGACAGATTCCGTTTAAGCATTCTGCCGGTCTGCACTTTACTCTGAACTGTCTTTCTAAAATGTCAATGCAAGGTAGTCTTCTTGCATGTGAACTCGTAACTGGAAGGCAGTATCAGACACAGCTGGACTTCTCTTAGAAAAGGCAGAAATGACTTATCACCTGATCTCTGTAGACATAGTGCTGAAAAAGCACTGTGTATACAGCATAGGAAGCACTGATAGTGAATCATCCTTCAGACACAACACTCATATGATCACTAAAGGGTATGCCACACTAAGCGAGATCGCTAGCGAGATCGCTAACGAGATCGCTACAGCGTCACCATTTATGACGCAGTAGCGATCTCGTTAGCGACTTTAGCTGTGTGTGACATGTAGCAGCGATGTGGCCCCTGCTGAGATGTCGCTGATCGCTTATGAACGTTCTGAGCCGTTTTTTGTTCGTTGGTGTCCCGCTGGTGAGCCTGAATCGCTGAGTGTGACACCCTTTATGAACGACTTCACCAGCGTCGCAGGTGGGACTAGTTTTTCCCAACGACCGCAGAGGTCGTTATACAGATCGCTGAAGAGTTGTGTTTGGAATCACAGATCGCTGATGAGATGTGTTTGGAATCACACAGCTAAGTCGCTAACGAGATCGCTACTGCATCATAAATGGTGACGCAGTAGCGATCTCGTTAGCGATCTCGCTAGCGATCTAGCTTAGTGTGGCATACCTTTAAGTTAAACCCAGAAGAAGCCAAGAAGTTGAATTTCTCTTGTAATTTGGGCTAATATACCAGCCACACTTACATGGGAAATCAACAATAAAAAGAATAAAAATAAGAAGCATTTAATAATATGTTAAAATGACCTTTTAAGAGCCACAGAGGAGGAGAGTATGTGAAATAAATAAAAAATAAATAAGAAAACAAATAAAACAAAAAAGACATAAAAAATGTCTGATTTATAAAAAAAATATTTGTAGTGAATGGGGAACATATTTTAATATGTTTTTAGCAGTCCTCTGTGGTCATAAAACAATAAACTTAAATGTGAAATATGGACATGTACTTTCTATATTTCTTTATGTTTTTCCTGGTAACAGCAAAAAAAGGACCATAACAATGACTTAAAAATTATACCCAGTGTATCAAAAAATATAAAAAAAATGGTTAAAACTGTTTGAATATTTGAATGAGAAAACTTTTTGAAGCTGTTTCAGGTGCATGTATGACTAAACCTGAAAATGTGCTTGGCCTGGTCAGGAAGGAGTAAAGGGCCTGGTACTAAACTGGTTAAGGCAACCATTGCATCCAAAATTGATATAAACACTTTTATTAATAAGAGCTAAAAATCAATTAATTTTTACTTTTGATCCTTATACTTAAGGTGCTCTGTACTAAGCTTAGCAGGTTACAGCTCAAGATAAGCAACATGTATATTTTAAAGGAAATCTGTCATGTAAAACATAGCTATTAATCTGCATGTTAATAGTGGTCTGACACTATGTGGCCACCGCACTGAGAGCCCCTCTTACGGGAAGAAATTAACTTTAATTTCTCCCAGCACACTTGCTTTTTCAATCACAGGTGTGGCAGTGGCGCGGTTTGAGTCATCGCTCTGAATATAGAGAGCGGCGGCTGTAACCGCATCCCCAGCACTGACTGATAGCAGGGTCACCATTAAGGTACTGTCACACTAAGCGAGATCGCTAACGAGATCGCTAAAGAGTCACCGATTTTATGACGCAGTAGCGATCTCGTTAGCGACGCAGCTGTGTGTGACATGTAGCAGCGATGTGGCCCCTGCTGAGATGTCGTTGATCGCTTATGAAGATTCTGAGCTGTTTTTTGGTCGTTGGTGTCCCGCTGGTGAGCCTGAATCGCTGAGTGTGACACCCTTTATGAACGACTTTACCAGCGTTACAGGTGGGACTAGGTTTTCCCAACGACTGCAGAGGTCATTATACAGATCGCTGATCTCTGATGAGATCTTTATGTTTGGAAGCTAACTAGCGACCACATAGCGATCGCACCAACGTTCTCGCCAGGTCGTGTCGTTGTCGTGATCGCTAGTGCGATCGCTAAGTGTGACAGTGCCTTTAGGGATGGCTGTCAGTCAGAGTCAAGGCAGCCAATGTTCTTTTTACACAGAGCGGTGACTGAAACCGTGCTGGCGATATTCCTGTGACTGAATGAACGAACCTGCCATGGGGGAAAAATTAATTTCCTCAGCGCAGCGGGGCTCTCAGAACTCTATTAACCTCATTTATTTCTATTGGTTTTAGATTGACCCCAAATCTGCAGCTTAATGGTGTTATTTTACATGACAGGCTCCCTTTATTAGATATCACTATGATAAGTTATACCATATTTCTGTCATATGGGGTAAAGTGGACATCCTTCTGGCTTCTCCTATATATATTTGATTTGTGGCTAATAACTGTTATTATTAGAATCTTAAGACAATCTTTATTTTAAGGAGCAGCTAAACTCTTACCAGTTGTAATCTGAATGTGAGCTGAGACTCCAGGCCATAACTTGTCATCCATATGGTCACAGCCGTGTGTTAGACATGCTGGTAGCGATTTTAATCCCTTGTTGCTACAAATACAAAGTCTGTGACATTCCCTGTCATGTAGTGTTACCCAGACTTCTGAGCAGGTAGTCGATCCTAATTGACTTACTAGCACTAAAGGCTATTTACAGATAAAACAATAGGTAACATTTGGTCAGTGCCTTTGGCATCAACAGCAGACAGTGTTCTACTTAGAACAAAAGCTTTTATTTGTGAGTTGGGTACTTTCACTGACTACTGATTTGTTTTCTTGTTTTAAATGGTTAACTGAATGTTCTCAAGTTTTTTTAAAGCTTTTCTGAGTTGTCATCTGAAATTAGTTTTATGTATTCTTCTAGATGTTGGCTTTGCTATTCGAACTAGACAAATACACAAAATAGAAATTGGTTTACTTGACACCCCGCTGACATAATGTGCTGCCTATTTGTGCAAGACCTTGGAAGATAGGTGCCCACAGCAGGATATTTGATTGATTTGATTTTTACTAATGATTCTGAAGTGTAGAGAAACAATTTTACAGTTCTTGAAAGTTCTTGATGTTTTTATCTGTCTTGTTTGATGATATGAATTGATGAACATGATGAACATGATGTAAAGAAAATACCTGGGTCTCATCAGACAGACAAAAATGATGTCCTAGATGTCCTAGATTTAACACCTGTAATAGAAGTACATGCTCAAGTTGAAAATATCTCTTAAGCTTTCTTTGTCTAATCCCTTTCAATTAAGTAAAGCATTAAACTCATTCAAAAAATAGTCAATTGTGCCAATAAAAAAGACCTATGGAGGTCGAAACGTCGCACTTGGCAATATGAAAATAAAGACATGATCTGATCTTCACCCGGATTGGTATGCTGCTCTTCTTTTATCCTTTGATATGTTGTTGTCCTCCTGGGTCCGGAGGACTAGAACGTTCATCCATTGACTGTTGTGCTGTCAGCCATATTTGGCTAATTTTTGAATTGTGCCAATAAATCATTGATTGCTTTAGCCATAGAAAACTGATTCCCCAGATGAACCTCACCTTGTGATTTATCTGATAACTAATAAAACTAGTAAAACTTCTAAAATTTATGACATGACAAAAATTATGATAGCTGGGGTCCAAATGCTTATAGCCCCACCTATCACTAATATGAAGGGGTTAAAGTCCTTAGCTGGACATTAATTACCTCAGACTGATAACAGGCTCAGTGATGTTTTGTCAAGCACATCTTGGGGAGCGTATGCACCTGATCCATTGTTTAATCTGATGTCACCAAGAGCGTCACAGGTGTAATGGAAGTGTAGCAAAGCCAATATTTTGTGCCCCTTTAGCCCTGAAGCCCTAAGTCTTCAGTCATTCCAGTACTGAATTAATTATCCTCCAAACACATGTATAATAAAATCCTAATGTATTTATAGTTTGCATTTTGACCTCCTAATATTTTTGTGTGTAAAATTGGAAATATAGTTTAAAAATAATAAAACAAATTTTTACATATTCCATTTTTATGTTTTTATATTACAATTTATTCATGAAATCATTGTGAAAAATTATTGACCTAACCCTATCCCTAATCTTATCACTAATCTTATTCCGAACTGTAAACTCTGTCTGAGTTATCAGTTCAAAAAGCTAACTCGGATAGACTTGACAGAGGAAACTTGACATTCCCCTATTAACCCCTATAGAGGGATTTGGAATTACAGCTGGGCCACCTACGTTGAATCCACAGAGTAGTTGCTTTCCAGAAGAGTGAGATCAAGACAAGAATAGCCAAACTAGCTGGGTTAGTAATATAAGGGACAGAAACAGAGAAAGAATCAGAACGCATTACCATAGCCAGTGAAATAGCCAGAGTTGGATACCAAAGGGTAAGTCAAAAGTAGCATGAACAAGCTTAGGTCAGATAATAGTTGATGAGGATCATGGGGTCATAAGGTGATGTAGTTAGGGTTACAGGTCAGGTGAAGAACAGGAAGATCACAACAGAATAACAGCAACAGAGTGCAGGAAGTAAAATAAGCACAGTATCTGGCAACTATCAGCACAGCGCTGGAAGTTTAAATAAGGTGTGGTGCTGACCTTTAATAGATAGCAGGGAGTTGATGACACCTGCCAAGCAGCTGGACAGCACACAAATCCATTTTGTCTGACTGACTGGCACTACAGGTTCCAGTTACTCCAGCATCCTTGGCTGGACAGCACATGTGCTGACCAGTGATAATGGTCAGGATACTTCCTCCATCACCAGCACAACCTGAAGTGTGGATATGGCATCATCATGCAATGAAAGCAGACATAGCTAAAGTAGGTCAATGTAGAGATCTAACAATAACTCCAGCCTTAAGCCTAAACTTAACCCTAATCCAAATACTAACCACAGTCTTATATTTATCCCTAGTCTTCAGCCTATCCAAAAACAATTATTAGCACTAATCCTAGCTTGAGTTAGAAAAATTGTAAAAGCTCTTAGTAATGAATGAAGACACATTTATTAGCTGCTCATGTAATGTCAATGCAGCCACTGCTTATGTATAGTGAAACATTCAAGAAGAGTTTGTCATAGGTTACTGCACTATACATAGACATTGAGCAAGATGACAAAGTTCACATCATTATACTAATCTTTGCTGTTTTGATTACTGATTATGCAGAGTGCAACTAATCTCGCCATCTGTACTCTGCATAGATTTGTGCACCAAAGTCTTTTTTTGCCACAATACCCTTGAATAGTGTTGAGCGATACGATACTGCAAATATCGGGTA